>CALNHX010008650.1:0-58245 GCA_940337035.1 Agriotes lineatus
AGGTAATTCTCCACGCCTTTCCTTAAAAAATGGATGATGTAATTCGAGTGCCAGCCAATTTGTGACGCCGCAGTCAGCATACTTCAAAGGATTTATATGTAGTCCGAACTGCAGAAACGTTTACGGTTTAACGTCATAAAGTGGGATCGAAGGCAATGTTTCGTCAGCGAATAAATGTCTGTAAAATTCAGGCTAATATAAACAGGGCCAGACTTAAATAAGTATCGGCATATAATTTTGACTGCGTTTTTGTTAAAGACATATTTTAGTTGCGACAATTATTTTAACGCCATTTTTGATTGCATTCTGTGTATATGTTGAATACTAACGTACGAGTATACCAAGCTTTCTTGCACGTGGGTTTTATAAGAGTTGATTATTTTTCTTTTACTGATGTTTTTCTGTTTTTAATTGTGCTCTGAAGTTAATAGACTTCCGCAAACCACTTGGATTTTCGTGTGCCTCGTTTAAAGTTAGTTGCAGCCCGACAACACTACAGGAAAAACCAGATTTCTATTTTAGCTGGTGGTGGTCTTTCACAAGCCGCGAACTGAATGACTAAGAGGGTTTTATGTATACATTAAGGTAGCTAACCGTATAAAAAGGTAAAGAATTATTAAAATATTAAGGCGTAGAAGACGTCTTATCAAATTTAAAATAGGTACTAATGAGGGAAAAATCTTACGTACATCTTATGTACTATTGACATCCTTTATAATTATTTTTTCTTTCCAGCTGCTTCGACTGTAAGTTCACTCACTTTGCTTCTGTATCTTCCTCTACCTTGTTCTTTCTCCCCTAGAGCCTCCTTTTATACTTTTTCTATATGCTCATGCGTCTCCCCAAGATTATAATATTTAAATTCATTAATTTTGTAGTGAAATCTATTACAATACAATTTTAGTATTTCCATCTTGTATCAGGTGTACGTTCAAACTTTTCTCGTTTAGTTTTCTGAGTTACTAAGTTCTACTTGTATTTTTCTTGTAACTATGCCATCGGAATTCCTATTGCCACTAGCAGTGATCAATCATTCTTCATACATTCTGCGTCTCTCATCACTTTTACGTCTTTAATTGTAATTGGTATTCGTGCTTTTCTTTACGATTCTGTAGTCTCAGGTCTCTTCTGTCTTGTAACCAACCGTATATACTGTTGATTTGGGAGGCTTTCACGGCCTTTCCCCTTGCGATCGTTAGAAGAGTTTCGCCTCTGGCGTGGTTTACACGTTGAGTTACCGTGCTCTTTTATCCCTTCCCTTGCTAAAGAGTTTCGCTTCTGGCGTGGTTTGCACGTTGAGTTACCGTGCTCGTTTACTTTTCCTCCTGATGAAGCCTCTTACGAAAGTGGGCGAAACGTTGATTTCTTCGACCTCAATAATAACACCATCCAATCCCAGAAGTCGTTTGTTACTAACCGTATATACTATTCGAAAATTGAATGGCTTTCAGTGGAGGTGCTTCTTGTCGTTCCCTAACATTGTGTGAAAATATAGATACAGTATACGTAGAAATAAATAATTTTAAAGGTTAAGTACTATTTTTTTACTAAATCAGCGCGAAGTGGTATCTTAAAACAAAAAGTATAACGTTCACTGAGCCTGCGACTGGAGTAAATTTCTCCAGTCTTGAAGGATATAGGGGACCCCCATATTTAGTTTCACTTCTTTGGGCGTCTTCATGATGAACTCCTGAAAGTTCCTGGGGAAGTAATTCTAATTAATGGCAACGCGCACACAATCGCTTAAAAATCCGAGTTCTAGCTCCAGGACTCCCGCTGCCGGGGACGGAAATTATTTATGGGGAGATTTATTAAAAAGATATAGCGATAGGTAAGCCTTTATAAATATTGTGTCTGCCGTGAAAGGAATTTTATATTTTATTACCTCCATTTAGCGAATTCCTTTTGGGCTTCGCGAGCTTGACACGATACTTTGGGTTATTTGACAGCCTGCTATCGCCGCTTGAATAGCTTTTGACGCGCGCCCTCTGCCTGCAGCGGGTGCAATAAGGATGCACGAGGGCGTAAGCCCCGAGAAGGACTTTTATTGCGTTAGTTTTGCAGCCGTCAACGGCCAGTATATATGCAGATTGTGTGTCACTAGAGCTTGCAATGTGATTTATGAGGAGTCTCGCGGACGTGCCGGTCGGATTCAATTCTTCCCACATACACGTCTGTTTACAAATATTTCCCGCCCTAAATCAAACGGAAAGCGTTCACCTGTCGCCAGCCCGAGACGTCGATCGCGGGAATAGAGACTGATAGTTAATATCGCGCTTTTCGCTCAAATCGAGACATTTTTATATGGCGCCGGCCATGCATTTGTCGCTTAACTGGCTGCGACGGTGAAGGATTTTTCAGTCTAGACGACGGAGATCGCAGGACGATTGACGCGTGCATGTCAGGCTCTTCTTCGAGGAATTTTATAGCACTGAGCGTTTTAAAGAACGACCAGGTTCATTCTCAACGGACGTTAAGTTAAATGCACAAAGAACGCTGATACGTACTTTATGGTGCTATTGAAAACGTGCAACAGGATTAGCAGCTCTCCAACTATCAATTTTAAAACACCTTTACAAGGCGTTAGTTGTGCAAACGCAGATGTGGAAAATTCCTTTTGGATTAATAAAAACCCAACCTTGAAATTTTATGTGTAACTTTACTCAGCGATGGAATATGACTCTATTAGAGTGGCTGCAAATTTTTTGACTCTTTGAATTGGTTCATAAACGCACACACTTAAGCATACGGCTGTTCTCAAATATACAAAATAAAATTGAAATCCTCGCTCATCAAAATACTGGCACATAAAAAATTTGACAAGCAAGAATAGATAATAAGAGCATATAATGTGTTATATGTTCTTTGATAATATACATTTATGTCACTTATTTTCTTTTTCTGTAAATTTTAGGAAATGTTGTACCTCGTTTTTTTACTTCCAAGCGCTCTAGTAAAATAACCACAGCCTCGTTTCCTTGTTAGGATGGACAGATAGTCGCCACTATTGCCGCACTCCAGCTCGCCTTCGCGATGACAGCAAACCCAAAATCTTGAATTAGAGACTTCCTGAATCTCCTCACCTGCCTTGCCTCATTCGGCAGATTAAATCCTACGGATTCCTTTTTCCTTTATCATCTTTTGACTCCCGAATGGCTAGTAGTTATGTATTTATTTATCGCTTATTTTGTTTCGTAGCTTATCTTATCGTAACCGAAGGGGTCACTTTTAAGTTTTAATTATTCTCGTTTCACTTATACCAAGGAAGAAAACACTTCAAATAGTTTGTGAGCGCTTGCATTCAAAGATTGGAGCCTTGTCAATTACACTTGGTATGTTTACAACTATTTTTACTTTTATTTCTAACACATCGTGGATCAGTGAGTCGTTCGCCCCTTTGCTTGTACACCATATTATAACGGTACGTGAGGTTTTGGCCCCCCACGTGGTATTTTAAATCTGAATGAGATGTCTCGTAGGCCCTAATATTTGACTAATTATTTGCCCTCTTTGTCCGGTTAACTAGTTCAGTATTCAGTATTTTCCAAAAGGCAGAAAGCTGCTCTCCCCTGCAATGTTCTCGGGCTGAAACTCACTTCAAACAATGCACAGAAAGAATCTAATTATTTACTGGCTGCAAAACACATGCATGCAAATATATAAAATCATAAGAACTAAACAAACTAGGTTTAACTCTTAGAAAAACTTACGTGCGAGATAGCTGAAGCTACTCGCATGTAAGTACACAGCGCACATGCAACAACATAAAAAAGTTAAAGTAATTGTCTTTAAAATGCACACAATATCCGCATTTACAACTAAACGCGAATTTAACACATCAGCGCATTCCTAAAGTGCTTGCACAAGATTCCTACAGTTAAATGCAAACTTTATAGCCTTAAAATGGTAAACATTTCCTGTACTAATATGAAACTTTGGCTTCAGTGTACCAGTTAATTAAGCAGGTCCTAGAGTTGCGTCATCCAAACTTCGGGTGCGTGTTGCGTGGAAAATACCAACACGGACTGATGCTAGAGAAATTCCACAATCTTATCACTGCCTTGAACGCTGCGTCGCTCGTCTGGTCGACATCACGGAGTCCTCGAAACGCTTGAAATAGGATCCTTTGAATGCGATGCATTTACTTAATTTCTAAGTTCGCTCCACTTTAAAACTGTGGCAGAAATTTAAATTCTGTTTGGCGCCGCTACTATTTATTTCCCCTTTCAGTTATTTTTGCACAAAGCACTTAGGAAAGTAACAGGCACATCCACACCCTTAATCTTGAGCGGCGCGCGACAGCTGTCTTTTTTGGTTGTTCATGAAATCTGCATGAGTTGAAACTCCCTCATCCCGCTGCACGCTTAAACTTGCCTTTAACGCGAACATAGACAAACAACTTGGCTTATTGTTTAAGTATAAAAATAAGCATAACGGGCAAGAGACATACTAAGGCCCATTTCAATCAACACATCAGGTTTATATTTTAAGCAGCACAAAGAGCATATCTTACCCTTGCAACAGTTAGATAGCGAATGTTTTACAAATTAAACACACTACCTATTGTTAATTGCGTTTCTCGTTTTGTATTTTTGTATTTGATCGCCTGATAGAAATTTGGCATATCAGAACCCATCAGAGCAAAACAACAAATTGCAGATATTATTTTAGAAGTAATTTTTTCCCTACTTTAACCAAAAATAAAGTGTAGTATTAAATTTCTCGTTAAGTGTCATACGTTTCAACGCCATACGAAGCATACTTTGAACAAATATTGACAAAACTTGACAAATTATTATTACATTCAATTAATATATTTTAGCTAATTAAGAATTTTGAACCTACTATGCTCTGAATACAACATAACTACAAAATTACACTAAGGGCCGGTGCAGAAAGCAACGTTAAGTCTGGTGTTAGCTAACGCTACGTCAAGTGAACAAATACGAATCAAATCTCAAATGTTTATGGTAACTAATACATTAGTAAACAAAATTTGATGCTATTTTGTTCACTTTGACGCGACGTTAGCTAACACCAGACTTAACATTGTTTTCTGCAACCGGCCCTAAGTGTCCAACTCAAGTTACACCGATATGAAGATCTTCACTTTTGACAGTTGCCGTACCTATACATTGTTTCACTATGAAGGTTTGTTATGGTCTCAAGCTAGTGTCAAATTCGGCTTGTACGCTTTCAAGTACCTCTGTATTAAACTTTTCCAATCTTCAAACGCATATAAAATGATGAAATCTTTCTTGCAAGTTGCAACTATCATTTGTGTCACGTCAATTCGTAATCGTAATCTCAAAATGCTTAATTTTTATGTTTTGTTAACTATAGTAACCTACATACTCTTTCACTTTTGAAGGTTTTTTGATAATTAAAACTTGAAGTGAGCGGAATTATAAGAAAGTCATGATTTTTATAAGACACTATTCCAAATTTGTAATAATCGAAGCTAACATATTGCAGCAGTCCGTAAAAATTATGCAGTATGTGCCAGTATACAAAGCAGCATATGAGCATTACAAGGCAAGGAAGCGACAAAGAATAGATAATTTACAAAATGTTCAATCCAAGATGCGGTAAACTTATACGGCGTTTTTAAATTGTATTAGTGCCATACATCATACTGCATTTTTTATTCAACCAGGCATGGGATTTTGCAATTTGGTACATTTTATTTATGTATCTTACGTTGTTTAAATGTTGTTATCGGATTTTGGCCGTTAGTTCAGTTCCTCACTCAAAAATGTAATTTTCAGGACTTAACGCCTGTTACACTTCCACGGCAGTATACCCCTATGTTAGTACATCGTTTAAAACAAGCAAATTGAAATGAATACATAATTATATAAGTATTATGTACCAGTATCGTCTAATAAAGCTATTTTAAATTATATTTTTACCGTAGGTATTGTAATCTGTAATGTACTTACCGCAAATATAGTTTTATCGTCTTACACTTAACGTCTCTCACAATAAATATTAGTGTCACTATTGTAAGCTAGTGAAGCTATAGATCACATCTACATACATGCTCCAATGCTCGTGACGCATCGTACAAAATGCAAAAGTTGCTGTTATTCGACTTGTCAGAGGAAATAATAAATTAGGCTTATATTGGTCGGGAAAACCTTATTGCGATTTGCTTAATAGTGAACTTAATAAGACCTTATCTTATTTTTTGCGTTCTGGAGATTTGGCACCCAATCGAGGTCAGTAATTCAGTAATTGAAATACCACAAAGTAATTCAATTATCTCGAGTAATTTCAATTACCATAGGTAATTGAAATACTTGTAAAGTAATTTAATTACACAAAAGTAATTGAGTAATTGAATGTAGTAATTAGTTACTTTCAAAAAGTAATTTCAAGTACTTTTTAACAAAAATGGCAATTCCCAATTACAATTACCGCATTTTGAAAAGTAATTCAATTCCAAGGCAAATAAACAAAAAGGAATTTAATTAGTAATTTAATTAAAAAGTAATTAATTACTGCCCAGCTCTGAATGTGTTCATGCTTAACAAATTTTAATACTGCAGTCAATTATGGAACATTAAATGCTATACTACTACTCTCTCTTCTGGTCTAACCCTACGTAAGGGTGCTGTGACATCATGTTGCAAGTCTGTTGATAGCTTGCCTCCAGGATTTCCTGTTCTGGGCATGATGGGCTGCTTCCTGTAAGCTGTCCCCGGTCAAGTTCTTTAGTTGATCCACCCATCGGGATGGGGAACGTAGCCATGGCCTTCGGCCGTCGACTTTTCCCTTAATAATAAATTTTTCCATTGCCTCGGGTCTCCTGGCAATATGTCCGAAGTACTTGAGAAACTGTTGGTTCACAGAGGTCGACAGTCTCGTTTCTACGCCGAGTTGTCTCAGGATCGAAACGTTGGTGCAGCGTGCTGTCCACGGCATTCGCAGCATCCTTCTATAGCACCACATTTCCAGAGCGTCAATCCTACGGCGGTCTGCCATCTTCACTGTCCAAGTTTGGGGAAAATAAGGGTTCGGACCAATCTCAGTTTCGTCTTGGCAGTGACTGAGGTATCTTTCCATATCCGAGTGAGTTTTGTTGTCGAATTCCTCGCCATCGCGATGCGCCTTCAAATTTCAGGCTCGCATGGTGATGTTGGTGATGACAGATCCTAGATATTCGAAGCGACTGACGACCTCATAGCCAGCGACTCTCACGGCATCTGGGTTATTGTTGTTGGGCGGTCCACTACACCAAAACGAAGTTTTACAGAAATCCAATATGGTGAGACTAAGAGTCCAGATATTTCACCAATGGAGGTGTCTTATTTATAAGAAAAATCTATTGTAAGGTATATTAGTGCTACTTATTTACTAACAAAAATAGCATATTATACATTATACCTCAGTTACAATAACTACGTACAATTCTTAACATCTACTAATAGATCATGTCCTGTTTATTAAATTGACATATAACCTCACTTTTGTCACAAATAGTTAGTTTTTATCAATTTTTATTTAAAATCATAAATTTCTAAATTAGCTGTTCGATGTTTAAAGACTAATATAGTCTTATTTACTGTATTCTTAAGATTTAAGTAGTGAGGTTACTCAAACTTGCTCAATATCTCGAGCAAAAGCGTTTTCAAAATAGGAAAATTTAAAAACTGCAGTATTATTGTCTTATAAATTAGCTTTGGACTTTTCTGTGTATTATTTTAACTTGAAGCTTTAGACTGGAATAATATTCAACTCAGAAATTATCACCTTATTGTGCTGTTTTCATTAAAAACTTTACTTAGCTTGTTTTCAAATATCGCATCAGTTATAAAAGACTTATGCTGGTGCTTGCAAGCACACCATGTTAGAAATATAATTAAAGAAACTTCTTTTGAATGGTATGAGAAGCACCGTTTAAATGTTTCGTGATTTTGCGTGTAAAGGGTGCCAAAAATCCCACACGGTGCTGAAATGGCAAGGTACCGTACTGTAGTAGCCTCTCAGATACCAAACCGAATATTCCCACCTTTAGAAACAAAGTACCCCTTTGAGAAGTGAGCGGAGGCTGCGGACGGCATAAATCCAGATAGGATCGCAATATCCGTAATCCAGTCCTTTGCTACCATTAAGCGTATCCAGTAGCGGCATACACTTTTTGCATGGGTGTCCATGCGTGGACGATGGATGGGCTGTCGAGTGATTTCGCACCCAGATCGCCAGCTTCCTTTATTAAAATTCCCGCACGCCATTTTTCCGTTTCGGGTACAGTTAGGGCCGGTATTGTTCAATTAGCAATAGAGTCGTTGTTTTCGTTGCAGTTTACATATTCATTCACGTGCAGGTGCATCTGCTGGCGTAACCTAATTATGCTAATGATTTCTTTAACAGCGCTCTCTAGTTCATTAGCGTCGAATCAGAGGCATGGCAATATTGTAATGCAGCTAGGCGAAGGTGACTAAACATGGAAATACGGATTGTGCCTAATTAATTACGATTAAATGACTTTAACAGTAAAATTCAGGTACCCCTACTATCAGCTGCCTACATATCAAAATCATGATCTATAGTGAGCCTCTTATTTTCCAATTTACATACAAGGTTGAGCAAAAGTATTGAAATGCCATATAAATACTTTAGACAAAAATGAGTAGAGTTTATTTTACTTTAAGTGTTTAGTAAGACGGTATGTGTAGTCAACAACGACTTACTGAGATTGCAGTAACAACATAAACAATATTGATTGTAAGTATGTTAACCGAGTTTGTTTTTTTAGCCGCCCTTGACCAAGAAATGTTATGATTGCACTGCATTTGACCTGCGTTTATAAACTTTTTTAAACAAGATGAGCAACTGTTATCGCATTCCTGTTCTTACAAGATAGGAAATGTTGACTGCGAAAGACCTACAGATTATAGTAGCTATTTTAAAGGCACGAATTGGGGAATGCTTGTAATAGAGTAGGTAATTCAATTATTTGTCAATTAACAAACCCAATTTGATCACTGTAATGTATCTACAATAGACCAGCAATTGTGAAAAGTAATTCGATTAGAAAACTATAATGGGATTCCAATACCTATCAGTTAGTAATTAATTTTGAAAGACTACCTACCTATTTTATTGCATCAGCCGAAAGTCGCGAACTTAATCGAGAAATCACTGATAAACTAGAGTTGGAGCTTAAAATATTAAATTTGTATCCTATGGTTAATACCCTACACAGCTGCGAATTTACAAGTTGATCCTGGAGGGAATTAAAATAAAATTTATGAAATGTATCAAATAGCGAGCATCACTAAGCCGATTGCTTCTCTGCATGCAAAAATTCAAATGATTATTCCTAGGAGGGCCTTGCACCCTCCAATTCCTTCATACCTTGCTATTTACTAACATAAAATAGGTATTAAATTCTACAGTGATCGCCAAAAAGTCGGTATCAAATAATAAAACTTTTCATGTTTGATTTCCAAAAAAACTTTTTACGACAATAATTTCTGCTTGTCTCAACCTATTTAACCCCTATTAGATATACCGAGTGATCTTTACTTAGTTAGAAAAGGGAGTTTATTGAAACTGTCAAAATCCAGAAATTGATATTTTTCGGAAAAGACGTAATATTTTAATAAAGTTTATTTTAGCGTATGTTAGTTGTAGCTAACTGAACAAGCTTAAGGCCTTCTTTAACATTCATAAACATTTTTTTTATATTTTCCAATTTTAACTTGCCAAGAGTTAATTAAAAAATTTTTTTTTAAAGAATTTATAAGATTTATTTAGATCTATAATTGGAAAAAAACAAAAGAAAATGTTAATTTCTTCTTTAGATTGTTTATTATTTACCGAAAAGTAATATGGTCACACAATTTTTACGTTTTCGATGCAAGGCGCTTTTCAGGAAAAATATTTCTCAACGATAATTAATATATATTTAAATGGCTTCTAACGACTTGAATCTATCCCTGTTCATGAATAATTTTGACAAAAATTTTGTAAATGTTCTTTTACAGTTGTTTAAATGGCGAGATTTTTCTTTATTCAATTTACATATTCTAAAAATTTAAGCCTTTTTTCAAAATTTTAAGCGAAACTTTTGTATTTAGATAGAAAATCATATTTTAAACAAAATTTGTAGTATCTTTTATCTTGGATACCAAATTCATTATTTTAAAAACAAATTAAAAATTTGACAGATACCAGGAAACCGTGAAATTTCAGACAAATATATACAAGGTAAGTACCTTAAAAAAGTTAAGCTTTGTTTATTTTTGAGTTAACTTTGAAATAGATAGAAGCAATAATTTTCACATAGGTCAGGCTTTACATTTGCCGAAAATAGGACTCAGCAGATACAGAATAATGTCACAAAAAAGTCAAAACGTTTCAACAATAAGACCGTTCGGTTCAATACAGGCGCGCGCCGCACTCGTTTCAATAAGTCTGGATGGCGCAGTACGACAAGTCGATGCGGTTACAATCGCTACACAGATGCGGCTGGAGTTCAAACCCCAGCGGGCTAATTTTTTTAAATTTCAAATTGATTTAATTCGCGGGAGGAAAGTTTCGTGTAAACCCCTTTACAGATTTTTTTCTATTGCTTTATTGATTCCTTCTATTTGTTCTTGGTCTATTCTGATTTTCTATTTTCAATTGGGGTGCAGTACTTCTTTACGTCTCTCTCTTCTTTTCCTTTCAGAATTTGTTATATTGGTCGCTGGGCAAACTTTGTTTTGTTTTTTCCTTCTATCTTCATTTTTGTCAAGGTTTGCTCGTTTTAAGAAGCTTGCACGATTGTTTTCGATGCAGTTTTAAGTTTTAAGACTGCGCGCACTATGTATAGTATATCTACAAAGTTTGAGTAATTGTCAATACACACTTTATTTAGTTGCTTTTCTGTCAGAAAAATAACTCCGAAAATAAATAAAACAAAACTGTTTGCCATACCAAAATATTTCTATTATTTGACATATTCCAACTTTTTGATATTGTTAAACAAGTGGAAATAGAAAGCGATAGAAGCTTCCATATTTTTGGGTATAGTGTCATTGTTGAGACCAGCGGTTTTGGGCATTATAACCAGAGTAACATCGTTCGTGATGGAAGCGGGTATGGATAAATTGTATATGAAACATTTGTGGCAGGAAAAATTATGAAAACAGCTGTATATCCCCTATACTCTTAAAGAGATTTCTAGGAAACTTGTAAAGTGTGTATATATTATATAGTCCAGTGCATTTAGGGTGTGACCTCGGAAAAATCCTAGAGAGCTGAAATTTGGTTTACACCTACCTTTCATCGTTTCAAATAAGGGTTGAAAAGTCCCCAACAATCCGTTGTACGCATAACTTTTTAGAGTGCTCAGAAGGTCGATTTTTCGGTTTTTCAACTATATCTTCGTTCCTATCGGCTTTACGACTACGAAGGTACAATAACAAAAGAAAGGTAATAAAATTCTCTACAAAAAGGGTTATCTATAGTTTTTACATACAAGTAACAGTTTTCACAGAAATTTGGTAGGAAAGTCATGAGTTTAGGAAATATATTATTCATCTTGAATATTGTTGATGGGAGCAAAGGCCCTTGCTCAAAGGCATACATAGAATCGATGTCTGGATTGTCAATGTTCTGGTCGCTTTCGATTTCGGTTACCTGCGAATCCTCCATTGGTGCAGCGTTCAAACAAGATTGTTCGTGACAATGACCGCAAATTTGTGTGCAGACAAGTCCCAATAGTGGCCCTCAGCCGTTCGTGCAATTACAAATAATCATTTTTAGAAAACAGTCCGGAGCAGGAGGTGCTGATGATTTTTTACGTGCAATAAGTTGTCCTTCAATATCCATCCCCAATCTTCTAGATTCAATTTATTACCCCACCAAGTCTGTACTTGATAGTAGACTTGGTAGAGATGCTCTTCAGCTGCTTTGGCTCTAGGTGGTAATAGGCTTAACCTTGCAGATTTGTCTTTACCTACAGATTTAGCGAAGCACAAATAACGATAGGTGTTTATGAATTTTCTTTAACTGGAACGCCAAGAATGCCCAAAAAATATAGTAATCCATTATGAGCAATTGATTTGTAAAGAGCATCACTTTTATTGAAAACTTAAACTGCATTCTGTCCTGTCTTTTTTGCAATAATTTCAGAGCTCCTGTTTTTCCCTTATGGAAAATAGCAGATGTTGTATCACAATCACAGAACGCATGTAAAAATAAAATATGGTCCTTGCTCTATTCATGTTGATTGAAACTTCGGAAGAGAACGTTTTTTGCTGAACTGCTCCTTTGCCCAGTTTGAGAAAAAGAAATCTTTCCCAACAGGTGTTCGAGCCGTTAAAATAACCAAAAGATCAATATCTTCTCCAATAACAACGGTTGTATTTGTAAATGAATGTTTCAGTGCTCGTTCAATTATGACAACGTCAGCATCACCCTCAGCCTGTTCCAAGAGGAAATTTGTGGCTTCGAATTTCTCTGACAGCATCGAAATCAATTTGCATTTGTTGTTGCTTTTAGAAAGAAACGTTTCCTGGCTAACTGTTACATTCATTGTCTCGTCAAAACACGTCTGAAGATGAAGTTTTTGAAGATCGGCGAAGTTATTCCATAGCTTTCGCATTGTGTCTGTTGTTGTTATACCCATCAAAAACAATCACCGCCATTTGTATGGGCATAGTTAAAAGTTGCCAGTGAATTTTTTAAAAGCTTCTTTTTTCATCGAAGTTTCTAATACCTCCTTGTCCTGAATATACAAATGGGCTGATTTTGCATAAAGAAAATGTCCTGCTGCGTGAAAATATGGTAGCATTTTTTTACAGCAGTTAAATGCATCTTCCAATTTCCAGTTCTTTCTGATCTTACAAATCCCTTTGCAACAGTAATCATTACGAAATATTGTCCCCACAATAGTAGGACTTTTATTTTGTAACTCAGAAATTTTGTCGTCAAATTTTTCAACTCACCAACATTATTTTGACTGTTCAACGTATTCAAAAGATAGCGATGCTGCGTCTTCAGGAGCAGAACAAGGATATTTCCTAAACTCATGACCTTCCTTGCGAATTTCCATGAAAACTATTGCTTGTATGTAAAAACTATACATAACTTTTTGATAGAGAATGTTGTTACCTTTCTTTTGTTATTGCACCTTTGTAGTCGTAAAGTCGATAGGAACGAAGATATAGTTGAAAAACCGAAAAATCGACCTTCTGAGCACTCTAAAAAGTTATGCGGACAACGGATCGTTGGGGACTTCTCAGCCCTTATTTGGAAAGATGAAAGGTAGGTGTAAACCAAATTTCAGCTCTCTAGGATTTTTTCCGAGGTTACACCTATTTTTCGGATAAATGCACTGGACTAATAGTATTCGCTATTCTAAGTATATAGGCTAAGAAAAGATGATTAACTGAATCGAATAGCCTACATCTCTTTCCCTTTTCGTTTAAATGTATAATTCGACAAAAAACTGCATCTCCACTGTTTAAGATACATAGATGCATGCGTAATTGACGTATATCATTTCAAGATGTACTATTGCGGCAAAAAAATATCACGGTTTGTTTGCTTTGTGTACCTATGTATGGTTTTATCAAGTGGACTAAAGTCACTCAATTGTCAGTTGTACAACTGAAATGTTTCCTTCAAAACTTAAAATGTCGAATCATGTTCTAAGCAAGGCCGAAAAAGGCTTTGCTATCCCATGTTTCTGTTTTTTTTTAATATACTTATATCATGCGTCATGCCTTTTACTGTAAGCTAGTCATACGACAATAACCCCAAAATGTGAAAAATGACAAGTAGTGAGGTACACGCTAAGCTACTGTGGATAAAACCAAGTAACTAGATTAAGTATCGTGAGAATTGTTTTGGCCGCGATAGTACAACAGTTTACCAGTAAATTATGAATATAATAAAAATAGGTCATTGCACAGTTATTCAAGTATACGTGTCTTCAAACGGTATTGGCAGTTTCCGAACATCCTCCGTGAGCGCGGCGTTTCTTCATCAGTCCCTGCGAGCGAAATTTGGAATTGAAAACTCGATACGTATACTATCGCAGCCAGAGACTGCTTGAGGCTTGAGCCTAAACTGAGGTGGCTCCCATTTAATGCTAAAATATTCTATATTCGACATAACTTCTTCGCCGCTCCACTCCCTCTGCACTTGCAGTCTATAAACTGTTGAAAAGCTGAGCTGCGCTTCAATCTGACTCTAATGTGCACGTGAAAAGAAGCAGCGCATATTGTACAGATTATATTCATGAAATAAAAGTTATCCGGGCATTATTTAAGCTTTAAAATGAGAATAATGATGAAAAATAGGTACAAAAAATATTATTCGCTCAATAATAGAATCTGGGATGATTGGTTTGTTATGGTAGAGCCATGGCTCGTTGGAGATCCTAATCATACTACTTACATTTTAGTTAAAGATCTCTGGAAATCATCCAAACTCTTCTGCGTTTTCCATAAAGAGTGGTCGATGGTAAATGTGCATTTCGATACTGGGGAAACCATTTAACTAATACACTATTAACGTCAGCTCTTTCGCATAACCTGATATTCCTTGCCTTCTTCTTTATCAAAACATTACAATATTGTCTCTATGTTCTTTATATTGGTACACAGTAAACAAAAACAAGTGGACAAAATTTCAATAAAAATTTTATTTTTCAATTACGGTTTATGGATTCTATGAATTATGGTTAACGTTAAATATTAGAAGATACATGTGTAAAATTTCGTTAGAACCGAGGGTGGCAAGAACGGATTATTACTACAAATACATTAGGCCACATTGTACTTTCCTGTCTTTCAAACTAGCAATTGATTCCACGGTTTTCAAATTAATTTTCTAATAAGCTCTTTTGCAAGCTATGATTACCATTCTTTGTTTTATTTAATGACTGTATAATTAAAAATCTGGAATAGTTAACAGATCGTATACAAAGGACATCTATACTTATAAAGACACTGAAAGAAATCTACTCTATAAAATATACGACAAAATTGTTTAGAAAGCTATGGTAGAAACTGCTATTATAACAAAGTGTTCCTAACCAATTCGAAAGAAACGAAGACGCGTCTATTTATATACGTAAAACCTTTTCCTGGTATTTCTTGGATTTGTCAATATGCTTTTACTCTTTAATTAGTAAGATTTTTTTGGCCTGAAATTGCACTAGCCTTATTGTTTGGGTGATTTGTAACTTTTTATTTCTTTTTAATCTTGTTAGCTCACTAACTGCGTTTAACGTGTCGACTTCGTAAAAGATCAGAATCTGCACTGTTAGTGTTTCTTCTTGAATTCAACGATAATCATCTGGCACACCACAACTTGAGGTTTGCTTTTACAGTTTTTGAGATGGGCTTGAAAACATTCAGGGCACAAGAAAGCTAAGTAGGTAATGTATGGAATATGGTGTTGGCCTTCTGTCCAAATAGGTTCTATTCATTGTTACTAAAATGTTTAGTTACTCAGATATCTTTTAAATATAATAATTCTTTACTTGAGTATGTTTTGTACACATTATTTTTTAGCAGTTTAAGACCTGATACCTACACGTGTTAAATATCTTTAACTATCTTTTCAGTGAACCCTGGCTGGCCATTAATTACACGTAAATCAAAAACATAACTGAGTAAATTAACAAACTAATTTAATAATCAAACAGATTGTACAGTGCTGCAAAAAAAGCGTCTCTCGAGCAGACTCTTGTGAAGCGTGGTGTCCGAGCCCTCGTCGCAGTCGTATTCGTCGTTATCAGCCATCCGTGGCCAACCACGAACTAAACTGTATGCTGGTTCAACTGCCAAGGTAAACTGTAGGATCCTATATCTTTGATATCGACGTTTCTTATCTTCATATTCTCAGAGGGTTCGCAGAATTCTTGCTGGCATTCGACCATTTTGTATTTTTAATATTTAGTTGTAAACCCAATGCATTTAGTTCTTGTAGATCTTGCAGACATATAACTATCAGTACGGTTTCGTGTTGATATTTCAAATTACTCATAACCACCATTCACTATTTCGCTTTCTCTTTTTCTTCGGGGGCTGTTTTAAATATTCACTGTGAATAAAGAGTGAAAGACGTTGGCGATAGAACTCCACCCTCTGTAACACCACTGACAATTTTTGTTTTATACCTTTGCGTGAAACTTTGCACTTTATTAGGTCCCGGGTGGTGTAGCTTGAACAAGCGTCCACGTTCGATCAGCAGAGTTAAGCAACGCTCTCTCTGGTCAGAACTTGGATGGGAGTTCCACGACTACTTCTCCCGGCACCTCATGGTACGGCTATCACGGAAAAAAGTTGGTCCCGGTTGTCATAATAACATCATGACAGTCGTTAGTGGGGTTGGAATTACCCATAAAATGTACAGTGATGCCTATAATTGGCCTAACGGCTGTTGGCGGAGTGCCGAATAAAATAAAAATAAAATTAAAAAACTGGGTTAATTCCGTACCATCCATTAAATCTGCATGCCAAAAATGTCTTCAGGAAAACATGAATTTTATATGCAAATTTTCAAGAGCTTTAATATCGTTAAGAATGGCTTTAAAAAGGAATATTGATAAAGGTATATTAAATAAGATAAAATATTAATCAGGAAATATATGTGACCCATAAAGATAATATCGGCAATTCCATTGGACCATTGAATAAAAAATTACAAATATGAAAAACTACCTCATACACATAATCAATACTTGTCCACCTATTATTAAGAAACTATTAAAGATCAATTGAAAGCTAATAGTTTTTTCATGGTGACAATGGCAAGAGGTGTAGATAGATCATTTAACTAATCTTATGTCCAAGAAATAAGCCACTTCACAATAAAATAAATTATAAGCCTGTAGCTGTTGACTGTAATAGTACCTAATACAATACGTACCAGTTGCAGTGAAGACTGCTAATTATCTGGGAAACTAAACAGATAAAGGTTTCGCAAATTCTGAAGGAACAGACAAGCGGCAGCACTGTATATACGTAAAATTATCATTTATAATGCCATGAGTAGTCAAAGCTATGCCGAATATTTTTGATGTGGTACAACATATTTTTAATTTCAAAAAGTCAAATTATACTAGTATATATCTTTTAATAGAGTATAACTGTCTCTACAGTTTGAAGGGTGATAAATTCAATTCTTATTTAACACGATTTTATCATTACTCTCTAGTACAGTACGACGGGAATTGGAGGGTGCAAGGCCTCCCCAACATTTAAATTTTTATTCAGAGAAGCAATCGGCTTAGTGATGCTCTCTATTTGATACCTACATTTCATAGATTCCATTTTAATTCCCTCCCGGATCAACTTGTACATTCGCAGCTGTGTACGGCATTAGCCATAGGTTACAAGTTTTATATTTTAAGCCCCAAGTCTAGTTTATCATTGATTTCTCGGCTAAGCCCGCAGCTTTAGCTCGATACAATAAAATTACTGGTTTTTCAAAATTAATTACAAAGTGATAGATATTGGAATCGCACTCTAGTTTTCTAATCGAGTTACTTCTGACAATTGCGGGCCTATTGTAGTGAAATTAAGGTTATAAAATTGGGTTTGTTAATTAACAAATAAATGGATTACCTAGTCCATTACAAACATTCCCCAGTTCGTGCCTTTTAGTAGAGATAATTAAATTGAGGTGCGTGTAAAATTAAATTAAATGCAGTGGGCCCTGTTTTTGTATGAAGTAAAAATAGTTGCTATAACCTATGTTTGACTTGGATTTTTTTAAACAAATTTCCCACTGATATATGTATCTCAAATTATGCAACAGGGGTGTTTTTAATAAAGGTACGCAAGGATGTAGAGTTCATAAGGGGAAACAATCACGCCGAGCCCATGATATGTCATAGCAAAAATCCTCAGGGCTTTCGACGTTGTGCTTATTAGAACTTGTTTATACGAGTACCTGGCATAAGTGAAAATGCGAAACAAATTGACCGGCAATTATATAATCTACACACGTGAACTTTCCAATGCCCAGAACATACACAATTTATATGGTGCTCAGTAGATATTGAGAACTACAAACCTTTATAAACTGCCCACTGAAATAATAAGTACATATCATACTAACCAAGAAGCTTGATTTATATCAACCAGTGGAGCAGCCAGCTTTCAGAAAAGAGTTAGCACATCTCAACATCTTCATGTAATGCGCGCATTGATAGAAAAGCCACCTAGCTTTCGTTGATTATCAAGAAGCTTTCAAATCGATTGAAAAAGTTACTTACCTGACGGCCTTAGAGGATGCTGGAATAGACTCAAGGTACTCATTCCTCACAAGAAACCTATACGCTTCATTGCATTCTATATAAGTAGGGAATAATTATGAAACTATAACGGGAAAAATATAGAAAGAAGTACGACAAGGAAACCCACTGAAGCTCACTGAAGCTCTTAACACTAACCGTAGAAACTGTTGCCAAGGACGGCAAATAAGTTTTAGATTCAAGCCACAGCTTCAATTACTACCACCAACTTCAAATCGTACTAAACAAACGTTCAGGCTGCATGGACGAATTGTAGGGCCGACTAGCTACGGTGAAGAAAGCGTGGGGTTTTCTCAATACAACCGATACGTTTAGCTTACGAGAACTCTTAAACTCACTAAAAATTGCGTAGTCAAATTCGTTGCGATCTGAAACAGACCCAAACTTATTTGTCACATAAATTACCTGTATTAGCCATACATAAAACTCAAGTTAATATAAACGGGTTTATATAAAGAACTGTGACTTTGAGACAACAAAATAATTACAAGCACTCGCCTGAGTTACGGGTAAAGCCAACGTTACAGATCACAGCTATGAATGCAGCCAATTTGAATGTCAGTGAGAGATTGCTAATCAAATATCGCAACGAATGAAAGCTACCCAAGTAATTTTATTAGCGTAACATACAATCAGGTTAAATATTTAAGCGGCTAATGAGTACCTCAGTATTAGGTAGGCAGGTTAAATTAGCAAGCAATTATAAATTTACAGTGATGCCATAAACCAAACATAACAGCAAGTTAAAAAGATACCACCACCATAGTAACAATTCAGTCTGTTCAGAGATAGCACAAGTAAAACTTGAACAAAGGCTGAGGTTGACGCAGGTTTCGCCAGTAAATTCAGGCTTACGAAAAGAGTAATGTACACAGGTTCCTCCTAGGATATACGACACTGCACCGAGCAACAAACAGCAATAACCGGCAACGTCCAGCTACCAACAAAAGTTCTCGTATATACGACGGGGCCTCAGCAAAGGCTTTCAGAAAGCACTCGTCTTTGACGACTCCGGCAATAAACCTTTATCGACTCCATGGTCGCTTCTATAGGTTCCTAACGCGTGTGCCTAATTACAATAATGAACAAGAGGCAATAAAAGCATACATTTCTTAAGCTCACTGCTCCCAAACTCGATACGCACACCGGCAATAATCTGCAATCAACTGCGATGGGTAAACAAATCCCAATAATTTCATTTAAATTAACAAATAAAGGTTCAATAATCACTATCAAACAGTTCCAAGATAAGGCAAAGGTCAACAACGAAATAATGAGAGCGATCAGCACTTGAAAGGGAAATGTTTTGATGCTTGTGTTTTGCTTGTAGTAAACTATGGGATAATGATTACTTTAATTGACGAAAGTGTCAAACAACGAGGTATGGAAACAGCGATGCTGGGTGTAAGGCTGAAACAGAGACGGCATTTGTAAGCAAACACAAGTAGTAGATGTGGAGATTTTCAAAAATGGAAATCTAAAGTCAAGCACTGGAGGCCGAGGCCGACGAAAAGCGAAGGGGAAGAATTCAAAAAACATGTCTCGGTGACGTCAAAGCAACCGCTGGACCTAACTGGTTCCTGAAAGCTGAAGATCTAGGAAATTGGAAAATATTGGGAGAGACTTGCGTCCAGAAATGGACGAAAATAGGCTGAAGAAAAATACGTACTTATGAAGCAAAGTATTGTAATTATTCTACCCCTTTTGATAAAATAATAGAGTACTAGTAACAAATACTACCACCCCTTTAGGTATTTATGATTTATTCTGCAATAGGAACGTTTTTGCAGGCGTTATACATTTTGTATCCACAAACACACAAACACCATTCGATAATTATTATAAATAATTAATATTTACAGTACATCCATTAACATTATAGTCGCTTTCATAAAACGCTTTAATGTGGTCAAATATTCTCTATTATCCCGACAATGTCTATAACACAAGCTCTGCAAGCAAACAACTTCTATGTTATGAACTTTTTATTACGTTTTTATGATTACAAAATGTTGTAAAACAATGTAATTTGCAAACCTTTGATTAAGTTATATATACATTATTAGTGTTATGCCAATGCTTTTCCTCTCTAATAGTGTCGTTCTATCACCAAATAGAGTCCCCACAACTTTTTGTAATGCGCGACCGGGATTGACGCGTGTCATTGTTAAAACGAAGAATTCAACATTTCGTCAACTTTTACAAGAGGAGTGAAACAAAAGAAGACAGTAACTTAACTAACCTAATTTTTTGTTTAAAATGCGCTAGTAAAACTTCTTCATTGTCTGCCTTCACTCTTTGTCTTTACATCGCTTTTCGAATTGCTAATATCACCAGTCATATTTCTTCTATAGTTTTACCATTAGTAATAATTGTTAAAAAATTAGTAGCTGGCATAGAAAATAAAATTTTAATAAAAGGAGAGTGGCAGCTAAAGACAAATATTCAGAAAGAAAATTCTACAACATGGTGATATATTTCGACATTCTATGTGTCTTCTTCAATCAGGTACACAGGTTACACAGTTAAAAATACACTTTAAAATCTTGTAAAAAAGGAGTTCCAACAAAAAACACTTTCCATCATCCAATCCAAAGAGATAAATTAGTCGTAAAGACTTGTAGTAATTTCTCAATAACGCAAATTTATGATCAGTAATACCTGGTATCTAGTAAGCGTCTTTTAAGGGATGATTTCGCATAATGCGTTCGACATTTCTGCCAACACCTGTTGCACCTTGACTTCAAAATGGCTTTCAGCCTTATTTTATATTTTACGGATTTTACAATTATTTTAAATTCCCTTTCTAAAAATTCTTGTAATTTAAGAATACTACATAACCAAATTATGTCCAAGCCACAGTGTAACAATGAAATATAAAAAATTTCCATTTTATGCTACTCAAAAGGTTTCTTCAGGTTTTATCCTTAAAAGACGCTTACTAAATACCAGGTATTACTGATCATAAATTTGCGTTATTGAGAAATTACTACAAGTCTTTACTACTTTGGACTGGATGATGGAAAGTGTTTCTTGTTGAAACTCCTTTTTACAAGATTTTAAATTATTTTTAACTGTGTAACCTGTGTAACTGACTGAAGAAGACACATAGAATGTCGAAATATATCACCATGTTGTAGAATTTTCTTTCTGAATATATCTTTAGCTGCGACACTCCTTTTATTAAAATTTTATTAGTAATAATTGAACTGCTAAAGTTACTGCTTTCTCTGTATTAGATTTTGAGACATATCAGACATTTTTCATTATATTTTCTGTATTTTTATTCAGTGGAAAGTATACACGTGTAAAACAATAAACATATTGTCAATCAAAACTTAAGCATCGTACCAGATTTATTAAGTTATTTGCAACGCATTAGAATAATGGAACGATCTACGCTAGCACACTCAGGCTAGCCTCGGAGACGAATGAATGCCCACGCCTCGCCTTTGGTATTTTTAACCCAATATTGTTTCCATATTTTGGACAGCTCGCCTCGTAGACCGTTTTATGGCGATTAACAGCGCTGGTGACCCTATGGCTAACGTACATACAGTGTTTCCACGGATAGCTGATACAAGAAGAAAAACTTTTTATTACTGATTTCTCAGAAAATTTTATTTCTAATAAAATTGCTTGCATTATCACAAACTGAAGATACACTTGCCAAAATTTAAATGTCTTCTTTCGTATACAGGGGAGGTTTAAAAATATGAAAATAGTTCAACAATAAAGTACCCTTATTTTGAAAGATAGACAAAAATGCCATTTGAAGAAGTTACTTAGAATTGACCGCGCTGGTGGCCTAGTGGTAAGAAGAGTGACATACTTGCAAGCACAGCAATGAGTGGTTCCGGGTTCTAGCTCCGGGGTAGGCACGAGTGTACGTTAAAAGACGTACAAAAATCAGTCCTTTTCAGGACTAACCAGGAGTTCATTCACCTGAGGACGGGAGTAGATCAAAAACCCCCAAAACGTCGTGTGATAAACACCCAAGACAATGGAAAAAGTCCGATAAGACATCTCACAATAAACCACTGCTAAAAATGACATCATTCATAGAACTACTTTAGTCTTGAACCATTTTCATATTTTTGAACCTCTCCTGTATAAGAAAGAAGATATTTAAATTTTAGCAAGTGTGAGGATGCGGAAACTTTTCTGAGAAATCAGTAACAAAATCCGTGGGCACACTGTATAAACAAGTTAAGCGTTATTTATAAGTATACAAATTTCCTAGTACAAGAATTTAAATTTAGCATCTAACAAATATCAAAATCAAAATTTTGCTTGATGTTCTACTTGCATATATTTCGAGTTAAACGTTTTTTACAGTAGCAAAATCTTCAATTCTCCAGAAGCGTTGTTAGATACTCTAAAGAAGATTATTTTTACACTGTGTGCGTTATGACATTACAAATTTAGTAGCAATTCTTCTTAAAACCTAAGTAGATAATATACCCAGTCGAAGAATAACTGACAAATATCTAGGAGCTACCAATTAATGTAATACCCAAACAGCATTTGTGAAACACTTCATCAATCCTTTCTACAAACAAAGAACGCTATAACCAACAATAACAGATTAATTATGAATGACAAGACACCTGACCTCTTGCCAACAAATTCACAGATTTATTTTCATACTTATAATGCGCTCACCTTTCAGTTGCTGACTGTTTAGGAGTTGGTTGCCCAGTAATTAAAATGTATCTATTAACCGAGTTGGACAGAATCTGATTAATACCCAGATACATGAAAGGGTCTCACTACTGGCTCTTTTTTCGCTCCATTCATCTAGTCAGGTATGAAAAATTGCATTAACCATTATTGCAATATAATACAAAATTAGTATATAGGTTGTAGCTGGATTTATTCTTAATTTAGTAGTAAAAGGAAAGAGTTTGATAACTTACTCACTTTAGTTATTTTATTCAGATAATATTTGGTTGAAATTTCATTTTAGAAATATTAATTTTTATTTATAAAAATGGCAGAATTACTGTTACAGCCATGTTTGAAAATTTTTTAAAAGAGGTGTATACCTGTAAAAATATGTATCACTTTATATTGAGAGCATGATAATTTGAAGAAAATACTTACATAACAGTTTAGATATTATTTATAAGGTTTTAAGAGTTTTATGCAATTATCAATTTTCAGGGTCACCCGCCAAACTCGGCCATGACCGATTTATTCCAAAATTGCTGAAGTAATCTCAAAACAGAATCTCCTGTAACTAAATCAAGCTGGATAATTTAAAATGCATTGATTATGATGAGTGTACTTACAAATTAATTTTTAGATGGTTTTTGAATAATAGCGGTATTTATTGTATTAGAATTATTAATTTGTTTGAGAGCAAATTATTTCTGCCGTGTTGCGGCCATGACAGATGTAGCAAGACGAAGACGAAAGCACTAGCGCATGCGCAAAAAGTTTGTCATCAAGAGTTCCAAATTTTTATTAGTTCCAATGATTTGTTAAGCATAAAGATTAAATTATTATTAAGTTATAAATTAATAGTATAAAAACATATTAAATAACAATATTATAATAAATTATGATAAATCAAGTTCAGATTTTCTATGTCAGTTCTATAATTAACAGCTTTTCATTTCATAAATGAGCCGTTTTTTAAGGTTTTTTTCCCTCTGAAGGATTTTTGGTGTAGAAAAATTAAAATTGTGAAAGTTTTCCAAAGTATGTTCAACTAGAGCTGTATTATTTTTATTAGGTGAAGTTAATTTGACTTTTATTGAATTTTTATGTTGATTTAAACGTTTGCAGAGCTTCTGCTTAGTCTGTCCAATGTAATTGCCATCACAATCTTTGCAATCTATTTGGTAAACTATATTAGATTCATCAGTAATTTTATTTTTATCTTTAAGGTTATTGAAAAACAAATTCCCAATTGTATTATTATTTTTATAAGCAACTATTAAATTAAATTTATTAAGTTGTTTTTGTAATGACAAAGATAATTTTGGTATAAATGGAAGAGCAATATATTTAGGATTGTTGTTATTTTTATTTTTGTTAAATTCATCTCCTAAGCAATTTGGTTGAAGATAAATAGTATTATCAGAATGTTTAGATTTAAATTTAATTTTATTTAATCTATTTTTAATTGTGTTATTAATTAGTGAATATGGGTAATTATTTTTCAACAACATAGTTTTAATTATTTTTAGGTTTTGATTATGAAATGTGTTTGATGACAATTTGATTGCTCCGTCAACTAAGTTGTTTATTATACTTTTTTTATATTGAATTGCCGCAACACGGCAGAAATAATTTGCTCTCAAACAAATTAATAATTCTAATACAATAAATACCGCTATTATTCAAAAACCATCTAAAAATTAATTTGTAAGTATACTCATCATATCAATGCATTTTAAATTATCCAGCTTGAATTAGTTACAGGAGATTCTGTTTTGAGATTACTTCAGCAATTTTGGAATAAATCGGTCAGGGCCGAGTTTGGCGGGTGACCCTGAAAATTAATAATTGCATAAAACTCTTAAAACCTTATAAATAATATCTAAACTGTTATGTAAGTATTTTCTTCAAATTATCATGCTCTCAATATAAAGTCATACATATTTTTACAGGAATACACCTCTTTTAAAAAAATTTCAAACATGGCTGTAACAGTAATTCTGCCATTTTTATAAATAAAAATTAATATTTCTAAAATGAAATTTCAACCAAATATTATCTGAATAAAATAACTAAAGTGAGTAAGTTATCAAACTCTTAATTGCAATTATTAATTCTAACAAATTCTTACTGATATATAAACTCAATTAAAGTAAGTACTATTTTCAGTTTTCTTTCAAAAATAAAGTAATCGCACATTTTCATTACAGGTGCTGCTCCTTATATATTTATATACCCATTAACAATAACATAAAATAAAGATGGTTTCATTACTTTTTGAAGTGGTGGTTATCTTAAATATGACACAGATTTGACAGAAGCAAAAAGAAACAATTTTTCTCGAATAAAAAAACGACAGCAAGACGAACTTACTTAATAATAAAATTTTTATCAGTAATTTAACGTGAGTACTTTTATCAGTTTTTAAAATTATTTATAACTAATTCGTATGACTTCCTATAGGTAATTTTTAAATTTCTCCCAATATTTGAAAAAATCTTTAAAAAGCAACTAATTGCATAAACGGATTTATACATAGAATGGCAATCTTTGAATAACAAAAAGGAAATTTTAACAGTTTTAGAGTGAGTATTCTTATTGTTTCCTTATTACTTTGGTTTTTAATATAGTATTTCATTTACAGAATAAACAACAGAATGTTAAACTTACAATATATAATTGGAGAATGTTTTTGTACTTAATTTTTAATGCCAAATGAATAACAGGTAACTATTTGAGAGGGTTGATTTTTTCACTTATTTATTATTTTCATAAATATTCTTGTAATACTGTGTTTTATTTTACAGAATATTATCTAAAACTTATTTTAAACTGTTTGTAATTGTACACTGAAGAAGGCACCAGGTGCTGAAATATATATGTTGTTATTTATGTTAATTGTAAAACAACAAAAAAATTTAGCTGCTCTTTCCTTTTACTACTAAATTAAGAATAAATCCAGCTACAACCTATATACTAATCACTTTTAATGAAAAAGGCCTACTTTTAGTAGTGGTCGTAGAAAAAAAATTAAATTAACTATATTAACGCATATTAAAATTAATTGCACAATTTTGAGAGTAAATATTAAAAATAAATGGCCTTTTACTTTGCTGGTTTAGTTCTTGTTCTGCATTAATGGCAGTCGATGGTACTACGCTTCCTGGGGAACAACTTGGGCCAGAAAGAGCAGCTGGTACTTGTTCGATATTCATCTGCACGTTTTGATCATGCAAAATTTTATTAGCAAATTGCACTTTATTTTCAACTGATTCCTCCACATAACTCTCGGCTATAGTGGAAGACTTCCAGCCCCCGTGCCTCTTCAGTGCCAGAACATCAGCTCCTTTATTAGCCAAAAGGGTAGCATATGTCCTCCTAAGTGCATGTCCGTAGTATGCTTTGGGATTGTATTTCTTTAGATATGTTGCAATTTTAAATGGAAAACTTCCAAATAAATTTTTCCCCACGACTTGATCGAAGCATTTGCCGTTTTAGTACTTCAAAAAAGAATTTTACAGTTGCTAGCATTTTTCAGTCGAAGACTGGCATATTTTCTATATATTTCCAAAAAGTGAACTTTTTCTTCTTCTTGATTTACAACTATGAAAGTTAGTTGTACTATTCCAGTTTTTGTATATTGTATTCGGATTAGAATTAAATCATCTTTTCCGTCGACAGTTAAATCGCAAAGTTCCGTTTTCCTGCAGGCTCCGGAAATACCCTTTATCATAACTACCTAAAATCAACAATACACTAATTTCAGTTTTTACTTTATTCTCCATTCATACCTTCATGAGTAAAAAAATGTCATCGGGAGCCTCGTCCAGGAATCGATTCATGTCATTCCTACTGAACACTTGTAACTTTTTAGGTCGGTAGCCTGCATTTTTACTCTTCAGAAATGTTATCAACTCAGTACATTTTGAGATGTCTGTAGCATCATTCAAGTTTATAGTGGACTTGAGCATCGAATATTCCGCCCAGAGGCTGTTGGGAGACTTCAGACATCTCTGCGTTGAACACAATGTGATAATAAAACCTTCTCAGAAATAGCAACACGTTTTTCAAAACACCACTCCTTGAACGTGGCGTATGTCGCTTCGTACCTTAATTTGGATTTTTGTGGTACGATTGTACTGCACCCAATGGCAAAGTTTTGTTCAATTTCACTGTCTTGGCTTTGCAACTGTTCTTGAAACATTATTAACAAATCAAAAAATACACCAAACACAGAAAACGCTAACGTCAAATGAAAATTTTATTTATCTGTTTCCTGGGTGATTTCAAAGCAACTCTAGATATAGAAGTGTAAAAAAAATAAATTTGAATTTTCTCGGTCCTGTAAACATTACCTTCGACCTTGTAAAATTCACCTACCACCCTTACATCTTAATATACTATTATAGAGAAACTAAGAAAAAAGTAAGTATTGTAAATAATAAATCAGAATTGACTCTAAGAAGCAAAAAGCTCGCACTACACCGAGTGAAACTGGTGGTTACTGTATGTGATTTGTCAGTGCAAAAAGGGGTGGGTTTTCTAAGAACTCAAAGCACTAAAATTATTACAGGAATACTACATTTGTGTAATTAGTTCTCCCGATTATAAAACAACTTTTGCAATAATAATTAGCTTGTAAGGAAAACTAATATTTCATGTAAAATTGTAACAGTGATAAATTAAAATTGGTTAGCAGAAATGCAGAACATCATGTAATTCCCTCTGTTTTTTTATTGCGCTTTACTGGCTAAACTTTCTTTTACATTGCCCATTCATAACTCTTGTGACGTAACTATCTGCAATAGTTCATGGTAATGTTGATTTATTGTTACTGCATGCCGCAGTAATGAAGTCCATTAGGCCGTTCACTAATTATTATTTATTGTTAGTGATGTTTGTTGGAACACTACACTCAGTACATATTTAAGGATCTTGAGCTCATATCATAAAAAACTACACCGCTGCATTTGTTGAGGTTTTCATAAAAAATGTGCTGTCTTCGTTATTAATTCTTGTATGGTAGAGATGTTGCTTCTCTGTGCTACTAAGAATTTCTTACATATTATTCAGCATTAGTATAGTAGTTTACGATTGGATGTTTTGAATAGTTGACCTCTATTTACTTCGGCATAATTAAAACATTAACATAGCTAATATAAACTTGTGCCGAATATATCTTCAAGTGATGTACTTTTTATGTGCTGAATGTAGAAAAGCTGCTGACATCTATCGTCGGTTGTTTACACCATTTCGGAGGTTCTTAGCTTAGCATTTGATTGGTGTAAATTGTTCATCATAAGCTGCAAACGTGCATCAAATGTTCCCTAATTTTGGTAGATATCTTAGTTGGCGGAATGCGTGGAAATTCTGAGTCAATTTCTTTTAAGAGTGAGAGAGGCTGTAAGTACTGGACAATGTGGACAATTGAGTATATGTGTAATTTTTCTTCATGGTAATGCCCAAAAACTCAAGAAGCGCTGGATAAATTAGGATGGGAAGAGTTGCTTCACCCACCTTATAGTCCTAACTTATCGCCGTGCTACTATTGTCACCTTTTTGAATATTTTAGAAAACACGTGGGAGGCAAGAAATTCAAAATGATGAAATAAAAATAAAATAAGTATAAAAAGGGGAAATTACCCGACAAAGAATTTCGAAATTTCTAAACAGGAAATAATGTTTGTACTCTTCGAAAGGAAGATCAGAATCTTATATATATAAAGAGAAGTCCTGACTCACTCATCAACGCCCAGCCCAAACCCTTGGACCTAGATAGCTGACATTTTGCACAGAGGTTCCCTTTATGATGTATACAAGGAATAAGGAAGGGGTATAATGACGGAATTTTGTATGAAAATATAATATTAAATAGACATTTCGACTTGAAATTTTATAAGAGTACTCCTAAAAACAAATAAGCAAACACATATTTTGTGATTTTCTGCAAATCAACCCCAAAAGGGGGTGAAATGGGGTAAATAAGCCTAAAAGTCGATATGGGTGTCGTTATTGAGGTTTTTTGGGACATTGATTGCGGAAAAGGCATTTATTTTTAAGTCCAAGGACAGAAAAACTTTTGCCGTGTCAGCTAGTCGACTTATAAACAGAATAATACGTGTTGGGCGGGCAGTAGTGATAATCAGAATCGCCATCGTCGAGAAAAAGCAAATTTAAGGAAAGTGGCCTGGGAGAATTAGGGGGTAAGGACACAAAATGAATTTTACAGCAGGTAGGAAGGGTAAGGTGTACCTATTTCCAGTCCTATTAATTGCAATTACAACACTAATATTAACTAAATGTACAGAGAGATCAATAAAAAATCCAATTAGGGTAGGCTGTGATATGTGTTATACATTTGGCAGTACTGAAGTGTATTGTCAGTCTATGTCAAATTCCAGATTAGTAGGTTAGGTTTTGTTTGTTGTTTGACACAGACTGTCGCAAAACTTAACCTGCGAATCTCGAATTGACATAGACTGACAATACACTTTAATACTGCCAAACGTATAACACATATCACAGCCTGCCCTAATTGGTTTTTTATTGATCTGTTGTTATAAAGCTACCATAGTCAATAGCGCTTAACTGTCGGATTGAAGAGGTATAATGATTCCAATATTCTTACTTGAAAAGTTTTTTTTTTGGGACATTGATCGAACTACTCGTACTTATTCGTACATATGAGGGCATGTTAATTTTTAACATTTTGTATAGCAGTCTGTTTATCGAAACCCAGTTGAAACCTTGTACGAGTACAGCGTCCACATGTGCGATAAGATTGTGCATCTTGTATGCAATTCTTCTTTGCATAATTTATGTCAAATGTAAAATCTAACTAAAGTTGGAGAATTTAATTGTTGATATTAAGATATTTAATTAGACGAAATAAGAAGTAGACTAAGGCCGCAATTTTGCAAGATCTCGATAGCGAATGATCTAATGGAATTATTTTGTCCCCAAAATTGGTTACAGTTACATAAGATCTTCCATGATTCTGCTGAAAATATTATTGTAGCAATTCGTCACTGTGAAGTAGGTCTATAAATAATTAGAGAATGTTGTTTCCATATTGTCTATTGATGATCGTTTTTTAACCAGTTGCAGTTCAACACTCTTCTGTTGTAATCTATAAGGGTTCTAATACATTTGTAATGGGTATAGACCAATCTCGAATCTTGTTTTAGAATAACAATATTTATTTCTTGAACAAATTTACGGATCGATTCGGCTCAATTACCAATCTTACGTTGGAATTCTGGCTTAGTTACTTTAATGGCCACTATTAATAGATGTTCTACTAGGTCTTCGGTTTATGTTTTATACTATGCGTTTCTCTAAAAAGTGTGATAGTATGTGGAGGTCACTATAATTCAACCGTTGTTCATATAGTTTATTGTTTTATGGTGTTATAATACACACGACTCCATAGGCTTCTCCGATCAATTTATTGCTTGAACGAACTGCCAAAGCTTATAAAACTTAATTATAGAGTAGGTACTTGCAAAGGCTTTCCATACAACAAAAACATTTTAAATAATTCTCACAATCAGCAAAATTAACTATTCATGTTCAAATTTCATTTGGTCGCTGCGATAAAGCTATTCCATTGTTTTCTCATTACTTAATCGCATAGGCATCACGGGGCTGCCGCGATAGTACATGAAGCTCATGAAGTTATTGATTGGGTTCGGTTTATACCCTGCCTAACAACCATAACCCCTTTAAAGCTGAACTTATTTTCCCCCGCACCGGTAGCTACACTTGTTAGAGTAACTTTAACGGAACCTTAAATTTCTAAGTAGGTTATTGAGTATTGCTTATAATTGTTCGTAAATCGATGATGTAGCTAACCTGTGACTGCCGAGGAACGCGCGCCTTTTCATCTATTATTGGTGAGCACAATTCAGAGGTAGAGTTATTGTTGTTGGCGCTGCAACAGCTGACTGACACAGTTTTACCCGTCCGAGTAATTGGTTTATTAATGATCGGATTCGTACTGAAGCCTACTATTATCGCGGAATTTGAAATTACAACGTGATGAATTATTTAAAAGCTTGTAAATAATACAAAAAATAACAGTACAAAAATATGTATAGACGGAAGTGGTTATACAGTGTATTAAGGATATTAATGTGATTTGTGTAATGAGAGTATTTTCTCCTTAAAACATTTGCCTAATAATTAGTATACCTGTCGCAACTGATTTGAATGTTTCCAATAATTTAACATGAACAGAATATCCAGTGTTTTCGATAAAAAAATTCTAAATTATAAGCAGACTATTTCTAGTATTATTATTTTTTTGTTATTACTATTTATGCTATAAATTAGGCAGTCGATGCTAGTTATGTTTTAGTTATTACATTATTATATATTTTAAAAGGTCTTTAAATTCTCTTGAAATTGACATAACGTAGTCTAGTTATATAATCAACTCACAACATACATAATATCTAATCGAGTTGCTGCTTTTGAGAAGATTGCCAGTATATACAGGGAACAATTTCCTGCGTCTATTTTGGGAGATTGTGTGAAAGATTGCTTCTGGTACTGTGTGTGCGCCGAATTTGTAGGAGTTTACTATGTGTCGATTTGAATCCTCCGATATTTTAAAAAGTTTAGCTCAGGAATAATGTGATGGGTATACAGTTGTTGCAATTAATCTAGTTATGTCAGGATTACAACGTATTTCAGAAGAAAAACTCACTTGTGGCCTCTTTTCAGCTATGGGCTCTTTTTACCACTATTTGCCCAGTGTACTGGGCTTTGTCGCTACCACGTGAAGCACCTGGAGAACAAATTTATAGGCGGTTTTGAGTGTCTTATCAAACTACGATTAAAATTATCTTGTGCCTGAGTACCTCCCCCCCGTGCAATTTTACATTTCCACATGAAGAAAAGCTCGCACAGCTCAACCATGCAGTTTGGGCAACTTATCTACAGCTCATGTGACTTCTTCCTGAACGCCGACCATCTAGACTTGGACATCTCCAAGTATTTATTTGCGTTCCCCTCACGGTCGAACCTTCTGTGGCACGCGGAAACGCATATGCTGAATTTTATTGTAAAGTGTTACTTACGGTTTGTGGTCACGATTTCATGCAGATTTTTGAGAAAATTTGGAAATCTGCCGCAGCGTTGATATTGTACGATTGTTAAGTTAGCTGTGTCTAGGTTCTCATAGTATTTTTATATCGGTTATTAGCTTCTACTTTGGTTGCGCTGAGCTCAGGCATAGCGAACATGTTCAACTACCTTGTTTGCAATAGTATAAATTGCTACTGAGGACTGGCGCATTCTAATCTCTTGCTATCGGTCTTATACAAATTGAAGTGTACAATAATTCGGATGCATATGCCTAGCGCGCGAGTTTTTAGTTTATAACGTAGTGAACCTCATAGATGCAAATTTTAGTTTCCGTGCCTCATTATCGCTGTCCTTTCACTAGCCCTTGGAAAGCGTGTGCTATTGAAGAGTATTACGACTAAATTGTTGAAATATACGTTATTTATTTAGTTTATTTTAATTAAATTGAAGTCGAGTCTGCGTGCTAAACATTTTATTTTTTAGTTATAAAGAAATCATTTCAGGTTTAGACCATTTTAAGGACACACATTCATATTATTTTTTCAGTGGTGTAGAAAAATTAATTAGCTGCTCTAAAACATATATTGAAATAAATGGTGATTATTTTGAAAAATAAAAATTATTGTTTGATTTTATTAACACTTTAATACCATTCGGTCTGCCACTTTTGGACCATACTGTGTATAATAAGTCTATATTTTTAATTAAAATTTATAGTTTATGTATGAAAGCTTCTTCGGTATTTATTAATACATTCCTAAAATCACATTCTTTGCTTTTTGCAAGATGTGTTGTGTTATTTGACTACATACGCTATGAAGCTAAATTGGTCTATGTATTGTGGACGACCATGAATGATTTATTTGAGTAATAAAAAAGGGAAAACCAAGACATTTGTGCATTTTGTAGGCCAGTGGATAGGACTACTATTTCCAATTCATTTCAAAACAAACCTTTATTTTTTTAGAATAGTCTTTAAATTTTATCCCTTATGGTAAGGCACTCTATGCTGCTAGAATCACATATTTTCTTACCATATTTGTAGGGCTATGCCATGCAAATGAAGTCTATTAGGTAAAAATTGGCAAATCTTCTGTTTTAAGGTCGTTTCGAAAAATGATACTTGGCTTATTACCATTGCATATGATTTTATTACTCTGGATAATTTTGTCATCTTCATCTTAAGATTAAAATCCGCAAAATGCATGAATGTATCCAGTAGCTTGACACTAAAAGAAATTTATTTCACCTTCTACTGTTTTCAAAGCGATATTTCCCATTTGCATAGACTGTAATGAAGCTTTTCAGAACATTTAGTGGATGGATTTTTCATAGCTCAAATATTTGATGGTCAGTGGTTTTATTATTATAACAAACTATTGAAGATAGAGTTTTCTTCGTATATAAAACCTTCTCATAATTCTGGTTATACGACCGTATCTATTGTGACCTATAGAATTACACAGCCTGTATATACGATGTGAGAGTAGGGAAAAAGACTTTCATTTGCAAAGTTAGCAGTTCCCTTTTACCCAAACCAAGAAAAGGGGCACAAGCACGATTGGCTGCTGACCCATTAGCTTCTTTCCAGCTATATGAAAACTTAGAAAGGCTCATATTTGCGCTGGAACCTACCTGGTGAACGGCTGCTGCTCTCGGACTTCCAATGAAGTTGGGGCCTCAATTCTCGTACTCCGATGTGCTACACGGCCGCTGCTCTCTTACTCACTTATATAGAAACTTGTAAAGCTGGCTGGACCTCCGTAGAATATGCCCAAAGCACCACAGCTTCCACTGGACCACTTCGACGCATCGTATTCTATCTGTGCGGAAGCCCAATGCAAAGCAAAACTTCCACAAGTAACTCAGGACGCAATCACTTAATTAAACAGCACTTTTAATTAACTTGGGTATTTATTAACACATAAAATATCTTCATTTTTGGGACAATTCACACCCAAACCTTTCGAAGAAGCTACCCCAATTGTTCTGTTTACAATTTACACATTGTTACAGAAATTGCCAAGCCTGTTCTGATTTTATTATGTTTTAAACAAAGGTAAAGCTATTAAAAAACGTCATTATGCAATTATTTTCATGGCCTATGCTACTTCTTAACAATTCTGAACGTAAACGTAAAAAATAAGTTCAATAAATTTATTTGCAATATATTATTCCCTCCTTAACCAATTTATATTCCTAAATATATAAAAACCATTCTTTCAAAAAGAAGCAGCTGCAAACGTGCTAACCAAAATCGTGGTGGTTAATTAATCAACGTTAAAATATAATGCCGCATTCACTGAATATTTAACAACGTTTAACAACCCGTCGTGTTTTGTCAAGAAATATTTCTGTTGACCTTATTTATAACAATCAATAAAATAACTGCAGTGCTTGAAATGTCTGCTAATTGTTAAGTCGAGCCGAACACGAACCATTTGTTGATAGTAATAAATTTCCACTTAATTTTCTGTTTGAGACAAAAGTAAATTAAACTGGCTGACAAGAACTGGCAGCATTAAGTATTAATGTTGGTGCAAAACTACTGTTGAAGTTTTTATTTTTTAAGTGTTTTTTAGAAATTATTTATTCAGTATACTTTAATAATTTATTCATACTCATTAGCCAAAGAGATCAACAACTCAAAAATAACATTCTTCATAAAAAAATCGACTTATTTGAAAGTAAAAATTTTGATTTGCATTGCATTGCATATGCAAAAATAAAGAAATTAACTAAAAATTGACTAGCTATACGCGACCATACTTATTTTTATTTACAACAAGCAGAAAAACTATGAACTACATTTCTAGTTTTATATTTCCTCGCAAATCAGACTGTTACATACGCAATAGGAATTATGGCAACAAGCTATTCATATCAGATTACAAACTCGTTACACTGGTAATTATAGATTCCAGTGCGCTTCGCATGTTCCCCAGACAATTTCGCAAGATTTGAGATAATTATGGCAGATCAACCGAAGTTACAGCTCTGTGCATTCGCAATATAATCGCTTTATGTTTGTATATCAGAGAAATGACATCTGTCGTGTTCTTGTTTAAGTTTATTTTACTTGAACATGATTAACCGATGCCAAAGTGAAATATAAATATTCAAAGTTTGTTATACAATAACAGTTAAATAGTATAGCCGTAAGAATATATTAGGGTTCTAGGAAAAATAAGTAAGTTGAGTGCGTTGTGCAAATGTAAGTGATTTTGAAAATTACGTAAATATTGTGTTACATTTTTGTATAATCTTTGCAAAATTTAAAATTTCAATTTCAAAATAAAAAAGGTGCAAATTTAATGCAGATATTTTATAATTACATATCTCATTTGCTATTAGTAATAACAAATATTTTAGAAATACCTGTGTTTCAATAATGTATTTTTGCACTAATTATGTACACATTGTTGCGTAATGCATCTACAGCTACACCAAAATAATTGCAGTTCACAACTTATCCTGATACTGATTCCTTTATTTCTAATTCATACTGATTCCTGGTCAGATTTTTAGTTTTGCCTTTCGAAACAATCATGTTATCGGGGTCTCACGAATTGGTGTAATAAGCATCGTAAGCCAATTTTAATATTAGTTACAAGTAATGCGTTGCCATATCAACAGACCGGGGCAGAAAATAAGACCGCAAAGGAACAAGAATATAAATGCCTAAAAATGCCTGAAAGCAAAGTGAGAATTTACAAAATAGCAATCAGATCAGTCATAGCTAAACACTAAATTATAACTATGGAGATCCATACACTTCGAGTCGTGTTAGGGAAAACACGGTTAGATCGTAAGTAGCCAGGATATACCAAATAGTGAGAAAGCAAGAGAAAATAATGACACGCCCACATCAATAGACGACACTTGACAGTTTTCTAAGAATAGTAAAAGATATGGTACCGTACTAAAATTGAAAACAGCACAAGTTCCGCTATAATAATATTACGAGTATTATATCAAAGAAGAGAAAATTCTCGAAGGTTACCGAAGAGGAAAAAGAAAAAAGACCAAACGAAGAATTCATCCTTGTTCTTTAGGTAATTTTCCACAGCAAAAAATTTAAATACTTTAAATTACGAACGATTCGCATAAAAAATCTGTACCCGTTTCTAACGCATGGGGAACCAAATACTAACCATTGACGACTAACCATATTCAGAATATTTTAAAGCTTTTACTACAATTACGAAGTAAAATCCTTTTCCTATAAAGTGTTGACAATTGACATTTCATGGATGATTTTCAACAATAGGAAAGTAAACACTCATTTGATACTGATTCTTATATTAATTTATGAGTTAGTATTTAAGGACCATAAATAGTGAAGTTATCAATACCTAATGCAAATACCTAATAAGTTTAATCACGCGACCACTTGCAAGAATTTAAATGCGATCAAAGAAAGTAACAAGACAAAAGCAGCATTTTAGACCAGATCTCAACAGAATCGCAAATCTTCTTGTCAGGCAAACCGTAATCCAGACAATTGATATATAAAACACACATGAAGGAAAACGATTCTACAAGAACATGAATGATACCAAGTCCTGAGAAGTGGATACAACATTCAGGCAGTTCTTATCACAAGCCAAAGCCCACTGGTATGCTGAGCTACATCGCAAATATACCTTTTATTTCCGTCTGTATAAAAAGGTCAAGGTGAATGCAGGATATAGTCATGACTGGCAAATCAGGCAAGCTGGTGGACAAGCACGGAAATCTGGTCATACATTTGAATACGAAGCTGGAGAGGTAGTGCTACGCGAGAAACCGGTAACTAAAACAACCTCTAACCATAATTGCTCCAGGTGGATTACCAGTTGAGACAAGGGAAGTTCGAGGTATCTGAAATGTGTTTGTTTGCTACCTCAAAAGAATGCTACATTGGGAATGCTAATTAAGGCAGGTGCCACAAGGTTGTCTTATTAAACTCCAGGTCTTGTAGACGTCTCCAACCTTGAGTCGGAAAAAGATGGTGAGGTGGACATTAATTCACTTAGCTTCGCCTTCAGCTATTAATTTCGCTATAAAAATATGTTTTGCACATCTGCTTTCCAACAAAATGAAGAAACACAAAATAATATTTAATGCGCTGTAATAAACACAGCAGGTTATATGATTTTTTTCAATAATAATCACGCTGATTTTCTTTGTGTGATATCCGCAAATATAAGCTATAAAGTAATTTACTTTAAATATACAAACAACGGCCAATGGTGTATTTAGATTCCCTGAAGTAGTACTTAAATACAGCAGTAAGCAAGTGTAGACGGAAAGAAAACAAACATAAACCCGAAATACAAGCATGCATAGGTAACCCAGATACATTAATATAGCAGACATTTAGAATTTGTTACTACACCTCAAGACCATGGAAACAAGGTAGGGTTCTGCAATCTTCACCAGGTATATGAAACAGTCTAAAGAGCGGCGTCGTCGCTAGGACAGATAAAGATGAGTCTAGCCATTGATAAGGCATCTGGAGCGTGAGATGCAACAGGAAGAAGTCGGCTGCATTGGAATGTAGCCAGCTTCAACGGAGGTACCTTGCAATCGTGTGATGTTTTGATGCGATATAATATCGATCGTTGGTGTGACAATAAAGACGGTACAATAAGAAGACATGTAACCCTAAAGGTTTATATGTACAGCAAAACTGGTAAATCCGAATAACTCAAGCGCCTTACGGCCGGTAATGTTATGCTCGTAAATACCACACCTACCGGATCACATCAACTTTAAAACCTGTGGCAACCTACCTCCACCCCAGGGAATGTCCCTCGGACTCTGTACTTGAGGATATACCTAGCAGCAGAGGGAGATAATAAAAAAATTAGGAAACGACGACAAACCAGAGATCCCGCAACGGAAAAGCTGTAGAACCATATGAATCTCCAAATTAAGTTATAAATATGGTTGGCGGAAAACGATAAAACATATGACAAAACTGTCAACTCTATCTATAACACAAGAGCGACTCCAGAAGGCTAGCTCAAGTCTACATTCATTCCGCTACATAAGCAATCAAGCGTATAGGAGTGTAACGAGTACCCGACCATCATGCGGATTCGTTATGTGCTGAAAATCTTTATATGTGTCATTTACGTTTAGAGGGCATCAATAAAAAAATTTAAACCAACATCAGGGACACTTGGTTTGGTTTCAGGAAGGGATTGTGAGGTAGAGAAGGACTATTCGGTATTCACGTCTTATAGTATTTACAACAATGCAGGGATGTGGATTGCTATGTCTTTCTATGCTTTGTCGACTTCGCCACAACAAAATGAGAGAGGTGCTGCGGTCCACAACGATAGAGGACAAAGATATTTGTTTATTGCATTTACCTTTTATTGCACTTGTACTGAATAGAGGCATTTACAAACATCTACTAATAAACTATCGATTTATGACGTCAGTGCTTTTAAACTTTATATCTAAAATTATTGAAATGCTGCAGTAATAAACTAAAATGGGAACTAAATCAATGTATTTCTTTCGCATTTATGGTTTCAATTAAATACACTCCCCTTATCAACAGAGATAAATCATAACGCTTGAATATGCATGTTCCCGACTAGCTTTTATGGCGGCTATATTTTAAAATTATTTTGTATTACATTTTCAGCTTGCATTTAAACATAACACGAGTCTAGTTGCCAATCAAGCTGTTTGAAAGGCAAAAATTAACACACTTTAATAAATCACAGAGTTCTGTGTATACATGAGGTCAACAGGTGCTGCATTTGAAGCGCTGTATGGACAAAAACGGCTCGGGGGTAGATTTTTGTGACCGCTGAAGTTACTCAGGTTACCCAGATTTTCTGATCCAGAACCAGACGCTTTTACCTTTGGGCCATCTCCACTAAGAAACATACAGAATTGCTTAAATTAGTAAAGGTGAGCTGAATTTCGAGGTGAATCTGATGCCGTGATACAATTTAACCATCTCTACCTGTAGAATTTCGTACAAACTCATTAGAATTTTTAAAAATTTCTTGATACTTAATTTTCGAGATATAATTAACCGAAACTGGACTTCGGGCTTGCATCAGTCAGTATCAACTCCTTGACATCTCATCGCTACATTCACTGGTTGGGTTAGCTTAATAATAACCCTTTCGATTATTTATTGGTACAATCCGTACAGAGTCAGTAAGTGCTCGGTTTCCTTTGAACGATTGGCCTTAAACAGTATAGCACTTACTGTAAATCTGCTCTGCTGAGTTCTTAACGGCATACGAGAATTAATCACTGCGGAACAGCATGCATTTTCGGGGTTTACCTCTCAATTACCATATAATCATTCAGCGCTAGCAAGAATCTCTGACGTCACCATTATGCAAGTACTTGTTATGTACGTTCTATAGTAGTTACCATCTACTCACTAACTAAGCGTACGCATGGCAGAGCTATGGTTTCGCATAATCGCATATGCCAGAAAACTACGCAAAGCAACCCACTTTTACAGACGTCGCATCACTGTAAGAGCCTAGAAATAAATTAGCAACCAACATCAACAAATTTACTGAATGGGATTCATCGCACAATTTCTGTGTGTTAAAATTTATACTAGCTTCAGTAAATATTTTGGGAGCATAATTATTTCCACAGGGGGCTTTAAAGTTAACTCATGCAAAATACTACGAAATATTTTTCCAAGCCGTCTTACACAGATTTTCGCAACTAATAAGGGAAGTAAAACACCGCAATAGCCATTTATCAACTTTTAGGAACTTTTATAAAGATTACGTCGGGTGGAGGAATAGCTCATTTTCCAAAAGGCTGAAAATAAAACTTAATAGTTTTAGCTTAGGGGTGTTTTATGACGTTAATTTTGGCACACGATCTACTCTCCGCCAGCAGGGCAAACGAGCATTGCTCAGAACATGAGAAGCTCGATAGATACGTAAAAACTAAAAAAATCGGTCGTCAACCTTTCCTTTCATGACCAAACCGATGTTGAAGTTTCAGGAAAGAACAGCCATAAACACGACATCAATGGGCAAAATTACTTGATTGTGCCCCAGCATCGAATCGATAAAAGTGTTTCTTTGTCAATTTGTTGCGAGAACTGTAAAACGTCAAATAAAAATAATAACTGCGTTTACGAGTCTCGAACAAAGCCTACGCTCTTCCTTATAAAACTGAAATTGGGCGTGTGAAAGTAAAAATGTGAAAATAATGTTTCAATTTATTATAAATGGGGTTTAAAGACACTTTGCGTTTTTTATATTGTAAGTTTAACATTGAAGATAAAAGGCATTTATGCCTATTATGTTCTGGCAGACTCAGATAGAATTCGTTTTTATAACAGTATTCAGTAGGTTTTATGACAAAATTCACTACATTTTTATGATAGAATTCTCATGTCTATTATTTATGTCTCCAAGAAATTTTAAAGTACTTATTCCATGCCCACAGGTGCTAATGAATTTGGAGCGAGATTATGCTTCTGGACGTACTTGATTTTAAATTTTAATTATTTCAAGAGTTTAAAGGAAAATGTATTTGTAGCAACAAGAAATTCCATAAAGCGAACTACTTCCAATATAGAGGGGTATACCTTAATATAAAAAGTTAACTGAATTTACCTTTCGAGTTAGCTTTGTAATTATACTGCTAATTATAGATTGCAGTTGAGTGAAATCAAGTTTTACACTTTTTGTAGCGATTATTGACCGCTCTTACTATGTAGGTAATGATTTCAGCCCTAAAATGTTGTGTTGGTTAGTATTGATTACTAGAAATTATACACGTATATGCTTTTTGGAATATATGCTATCTTTGAGGTTTTTATATACTTTATGTTTTGTTTTATAACAATATTCTAACAGCATAATTTTCAATTGGATTTCTAGAATTAATAGTTTTTTTTAAATTTATTTTGTTATAACTTTCTAATTCATTAGACAAGCAAATGATTGGGGGAAAACTGATTTTAATTTAAAAAACTTCTACTATTGTCGCTTTCTTTCCACTTTTTAAACACTAACATTACCGCTGGTTAACAACTGATAAAGGGGTAGTTGTAGGAAAGCGAATTTTACTTAGAAATAGTAGAAATATTACAGTTATCATTCTAGGTTGTTCAATATTTAATGACCAAACCATTATTGATTATTATTGAAGTGAATAGGAGGAGAAAAAGTCAACAAGTAATATTCTGGGTTACAATAATTCTGCTCTTATCCTATACCATAAAATCCGGTAGGCCGGTTTTATTTTCAAAAACAGTACGACAAAGTAAAGTTTTAATTAAATCGTGTAATTAGCGAAGCTAAGCGTAGCTTGAGTGCCTCACTATATACCATTATAGCAGCGCCTTATTCAACGAAGCACCTTGGTTTAATGGTAGAATACTCGACTGTCACGCGGGCGGCCCGGGTTCGATTTCCGGCCGATGCATCCGTTTTTTAAGTTATATTAATGAATCTTTCTTAAATTAGCGAACCAAAGCGTAGCTCGGATGATTCACTGGTATTAAATAATTTTCTAAAATGTTTCTCTTAACTCACCCAATTTTTAATGAAGCGTTGTTACATCCATTTTAACATAAGCATATATCTGTGCTTTATTGACTACCGTTAGCTATACGTGCTCTACCTCACCTGAGTTGTTCTAAACGCTACTTACCTGTTTGCTAGACGAATTTAAATAGAGTATAAGTGATACCCGACCACGGTTCTGATATGGTTTCTCGCAGAGTCTTCCTCTGAAGTTATTGTAGTGTTTACTGGTTAAGTAATATTTCAATTATCTAGCTCAGGTAATTAGTATACTCACTTGTTTGGTTTCTAATTAGTGGTGGTTGTTTGTCACATTTTGAAGGTTATGTAGAGAATGACATGACAGTTTTGATTTGGGCGGTATGGTTTGTACCGAATATGTGACACTTTTTGACAGCTCCTGTCCACTGATGCATAGTTTGACGTATAAAGTAGATTTGAGCGTGGTACCTCGTATTGATTTAGCTGAATTTTGATATATTATCCTTTTTCTAATAGACGTGTCTGTCTGGGACGCTGGTCTGTCTGGGACGCTGGTCTGTCTGGGACGCTGTTTTGTCTGTCTGGGACGCTGTTTCAGCAGCCAAACCGTAAGAGATAGAGAAAAAAGTTATTAAAGTTATATGTTTGGAATGGTCATGTCAGGTCAGGAACCGATTTTCAGTCACGTGACACTTCCGGTTTTCGAGAAATCACGTGATTTCCGTCCGTCCGGGACGCTGGTCCGTCCGGGACGCTGTTTCAGCAGCCAAACCGTAAGAGATAGAGAAAAATGTTATTAAAGTTATATGTTTGGAATGGTCATGTCAGGTCAGGAACCGAATGTCAGTCTCTAACACTAATTATTATCTTAATTATATCCTAATCCTAACTTTTTAGGTTAGATTCTAGGCAAATTTTATCAAGGCGAATGCGACTGGTAGTTTGCTACCAACAATGACGTCATATACGTACGTGTGGTGAATACGCGTTCTATTTGCAAAACGGTCTTTTTTGTTTTATTAAATGAGACATTTGTCTCACTGGACTGCTAGGCTGCTCTATTTCGTGAGGCTATGGGTTTGGGTTGCCGAGAAGTTAGTTACGGTTGCTTAGTAACTTTTGTTGGCAAGTATCAATTTGTTACAACGTGGTGGTGAAATTGCTTATTCTGCTTTGGTTTCCAAGAGAACCAAAAGCCCTTAAGGTCTGCAGATATGCCCGACCCGTTATGGGAGATTTGTGATTTGGGGGGATTGTTGCGTCTCCATTGGTTTTTCGTTCCTTAGTTTCCGGTTAGCATGAGGAAATATAAGAAAATACACCTGCTGGTGGATTTGTAAGAAAGCAAATATTAGGGTAAGTTCAGTCGTTGAACAGTTGTAGGCCACCTTAAGCATTTTTTATCGCACATTCAGATGTCTGTTGATAAGTCTACACCCCCTGAATAAGCTGTTTAGAACTGGGGAGGAAACGTCGAGCCGATTTCCGTGTGTGAATAATTTTTCGGCACTATCCGCTTTTACGCTAATAGCGTTCGATTGCTCCAGGGATTTTCTTCATCTTGTTAGTTTGATACCTTTGCATGCTTTCGTATTGACATTGCGTATGGGACATTTATAAGTAAGGGCTTTAGAATTGTGGGTTACTCTTGCTTCTTTGCGTTGTGAATTTTATGGATCTAGTCGCGACTACGTTCCAGCTTTGACTTCGCGTGTATAGTTTGCACCCGAACCAGTATCTACACGTGGTTGAAGTTGTTACTTTATCGACATGAGATTCACTAACGCTGTATTTTGATTTACAGCAATTCAATATCGGAGCAAATAAGTGTACGAATTGACGTTGGTGAAATGTATTCTGGCTTATGCCGTTATACCACGTATGCATTGAGGCATCAGATGCTTGTGCCTTACGCTTTGGCTATTATTATTAATTTTAAATTTTACAATACAAACATTACGTTGTGATCACGTCACGGATTTAATATTATTTGCATGTAACTACCATACAATTCAATACCTTATTTCGGTATATACCTTATTTACCTGCATATATTATAAATAAATGTCACTTTGATGTCGCCGTATATACATGTCTGCGTTTGATAAAGGTAATTTTGAAAGGATTCCAGTCAATATAAGTTGCGCGTAGCATATCACCAACTTAGATTAGCGAGCTGTTGAATAATCAATTTGGTGGCGCCCATATTTGATTTTGATCAGTTTTGTTAACCCTTCCCTTCCTCCGGAGTAGCTCAGCTGAACGCTGTTAATAACGGAACTGTTTTGGTTATTCAGATATATGTTTCACCACTAAGGGTAGTAGCACTTGCAACGGTCATCTTTCGTCTGAAAACTGCATTATCTACAAATTAATTTATTACAAATTTCGAACTATCAAATTAATGCATTATTAACCATTGCAATTTTATAATTGATGTACATATGTTGAAAATGTTATAGAATATATATTAGATATAATTTAACATCTCGAAATGGTTTGATATAATTTTTGATTGATATTAGTTCAAATGCTTATAGTTAATCATGCAGTATACAATATACATATAACGTTCCATCAATGTACGTAACTCCTAATGTTATTTAAAATATCGCTTATAGTAATTAGAATACGTATTGGCAACTATACACATTATGTCAGATTTAGAATATTCAGGTGATTTCGTAAGACTCTCTAGGTAGGTAGATAAAAATGAGGATTAGGATTAGATAGTTCCACTGGCAATAGCCCCCAGCCTTCAAGCTTCGGAAAAAATTAAATCATATATATGTTCTTTAAACTGAAGCTCCTAATCATAATTGTAATATGGAATTTAAGCACAGCAACTTTTCCTTTAATAATTTATTAGAAACATAGAGCGAAGATCCTTATTTCATAATTTATTATACTTAATTGTTCTCCTAATAGAATTAACCTAGCTATAAAAACGTCAGTTTATATGCCAGGCTGCGTATAATATTGGAATGTCGTTTTTTTGGGCATCGCCCTACCCTGGAGTTTTCCTAATAGCAATTAGTGACTATAATGAATGACGTGGATACATGATTTTGGACAATGAACAAAGAAGATGGAGAATTAGAAATTACTTCTGTAGTAAATTAACAATATTTAATAGGTCAACCGGGTGGCTTCTGGAGGTGCATTGTAACATAAAAAAACGTTTAAAATTTCTCAAAGGTTTCTGCTTCACATCCAGGGGTTTCTTATAAAACAGAGTTAAATATCTAAAGTTTTAAAGGTTATTCAATTTGTAGTATAACGATATGTTTTTAAAGGCAGGCTTATAACAAATATTAACGTGATTTTATAAACTGTGTTTGTTATGGACAATGTCTAGGCATGCGGAGTACCAGGTACCTTAAATACCAACTGCTATGGTCATATAGTCAAAGTTCTACTTAGAATTTTGCTGAGACTAATGAGTTCCAACCCTAGCAAGGGATCTTTTGCATGCTACAGGCATTCTGTAGAGGCTTTCATCCGCATTTTTTAATTTTTTAAAAACCTCGCCTGGACCGGGGATTGAACTCGCGACCCTTAGATCAATAGCCAGAATGCTTAACCACTCAGCTACGGAGCCCGGCGACGTTTATTTGACACTAGTTACTTCAAAGCCACTGAATTTGTACTATCTTTTGAAAACCAGGCTGGTGAAGAACCATTAATCTTGCTATCATGCTTTTAATAACAGGAGGTGCATGAAAATGATTAAATCTAACATAATTTAAAACAATGGGACCAAAACAGAGCAAAATTTGACAACAAGATTTGGTATGTCGCTATTGTCGCTAACACAGCAATACTAAAATTGCGGATATATTTTGTTAGCTCCCCAAAAGAAATATAAACATATTTTGAAACAATTGAATATGTTATGCTCTACCTGTGTTGTAAGCAAATATTGATTATGATAAATAAAACCACCTTCGTGCTTAAAAGTGAATACAAGTGCGTTAATTTTATCGAATATTATTAACGGTTCTTGGATAAATATTCGAGCAACAGGTTATAAGGAACATAACCTAGAAAATAAAAATAAAATATATCAGTTGGTTGATCTCAGCGAATGGATTGCAGAATTCTAAGGTGTTTGGAGTAGCGAAAGAAGCTGAAAGGTGTTTGAACGGTCTCGATAAGTTACCTGGATTGCAGAGTCATTGCGGATAGCAGCAACAGCCAGGAGAGCAGAGTTATTAGAGCCAAGTAGCCCACCTAGAGCATAGTCATATATTTTTATTGTCACTAATAGCATTATTTAACAATATTAGCGACGCCACTTACAAGGCTTACAAGCAGGCGTAACATATATTGCGATATATGTAGAAGTAGAAACACCTTATACTGCAAAACTTTAAAGAAACATTTTTCTGAAACCCACTAAATTATTGAATACTGCAATACATTATATAAGTATGTAGACAAGAGGTTTATTTAAGTTTTCACTGCGGAAAATAATGGAATTAGGTATGAGCTCGAAAAGAGATAATGGAATAAAAACTTATACATTTACATTAAAATATTTGTATACGAAACATGAAAACAAACAAAATTGAAACTCTTTTAAAAAAAAATAAGAAATATATAAATATGAACTGAAAAGTTAACCTCAAAATATATAACAAAAATGTATTTGAAATACGCAACGAACATAAGCTATAACTTTGTAACAACAATTAAGAAGACATAAAATGGTATTCTTTGGTATTTTCTTTGAAACAAGAATGACAACTAATTGCAGCATCTTCTAAACATATATGCTGCCTGCAAAAAAATATCAATTGTAAAAATTTACTTTTGATATTTAAGGTGATCGTTAATGTGACATGCTAAAAATAATAATCTGCAAAAATTATCAAGCAAATTTAGCCGGAAGGCTAACAAAGAAATAAAACATCGGAAAACAAAGCAAGAGTACGGTGGGGTATGGCTATAATTCGTTCTCTTACAGGATTGGTACGGTGGGGTATAGCGTATACACATCTATTTTAATCGATATGATACAGCGAAAATATTTGTAGCCTAGGCTCCTATATGTTACTTTGAAATGCATTGGGGCATATTATACCCCACCTTATCTCCGCCGGGTTAAACATAACAGTAGTTTATATACCAAGGGCGCAAGGTAAGCGATTTCAGCCCGCGATAATAGTTTGGAGCCCAACCGAAGAGAGGGCTGTAAATCATCAAGGGATGAAATCGCTCTTGCGCCAGAGTTATATACATAATTCTATCCTCAACCGGAAAGACGTGCTGCGATTTATTTTTATACGTGATTTTCCAACTATTAACATTAAAAATCATAATACCAGGATCTAATAAAAGCAAGGTGCATTTCCGTAGCAACTACGTAAACATGGTCAGAAAAATTTACTTTTCCGTGCGCGGGCGAGAATGGTTTACTTTGCGCCCTCGGGCGAGAATGGTTTACTTTGCGCCCGCACATGCGGGCGGGTATAGGGTACTTTACGCCCGGTTGTGGATAGAAACTATTACAACTGCCAGATAATCTCAATTTAGGTACACCCAAAAGAGTACCGAGTAAAAAGGTGACTATCAAAAAGTAAAGTGTCCATTCTCTTTAAATTTCATTTTTTTGTATGTTTTCGAATAAGAAACAATATGTAAATGTAATGTGAAAAAATAGCTGATACTAGGAATAGTACGTCATGGTTGCACCTACTACATAATGACAGCTGAATGTGCTACAAGAACGATTGCAATGGAAAATCAATAGTGGTGGGATTTGCATAGAAAATATTAAGCCTCAAGCAAATTTGATAATTATGCTCGAGATCAAAATCATTTAATGAGTGTATTAAGATATATTCTATACTTATGACATTACTGTAAAGCTCACTCTTGATAGTGAAGAAAAACGCATCTTTACCACTACACAGAAGCAAAGGAAATTCGCAGCGGTGGTATGATAAATTATGATAATTTATTAATACATGGAGCACTTATTTCGAGCAATGCATACATTTGGTGGAGGCGCCGCATCCTATGGTGTTGTTGGTTTACTGATCGCTGCAGTAAAAAGTTACAGTATGCCTGGATCTTCTACGACTCTGTATAGTTTCAATGCAAACCGTTTTTCTAGCTGTGCCAATATTCTGCTTAGATTAGAAGTAGAAAAATAATAAAATTTAAATTAAATACTATATAAAGCAAGGACCTAGTAGCTTCTATCGCTAGCACAATGTAAATGGCAGGAAGGCTTCTGTCCGCAATTGATTGGTTTATGAATTATGATGGTGGGGATGGAGAGTAACACAATTTTAAAATAAACAAAATTGGTTCTGTAATTTATAGGTCAATAGAATGGGAATTTGCCCATAAATGAGTGAGTATGAATTGGAAGCAAGCTTTTTTAAATTTTGGCAAATATTTATAAATGTCATTCGACACAAATTTGACTTTTCAGCCTCCAGCACCGCCCTTGAAACACATCGGAAAAAACCAAACAGCGGACACGCTGTGTGGGGCTGTTCCCATTCGCTGCTTGATAAAAATTTCAGACCGACATCACAGGATGCACCCCTGTCATGAGCTAATCAAAAATTCCATCAACTCCCAAAATCCTGGCCGTGCATTAGTCAAGTAGTTAATACAGGATTTGCGTTGCAGAACTCCGGACGTCATATAAAGTAAAACAAATAACTGGAGCAAATCTAAAAATAGATATGCCCTTTGACCCGGGGGTCGCGAACGGAGGCGGAGGCTCGCGAGAGTACGCGAGGGAGGTCATTCACTGTTTACCTGTTCCAGAAATAGTCCTTGTTCTATAAATAGCCCAGCAAGTTGCACCAATGCTGACGTGCATGTTCATCAATACCGTTACATATTTAATATTTATGATTATGAAAGTGGATCACGGGGTTATTGCACCCTCGACGCATGTTCCCGTGGCGGAGCCTCTTCCTCAGATTTCCTTGCCCCGAAACATTGATTGGAACTGGCAGCAGCAGATCCCTAATTTCTGTGCTCACAATTCCGCAACTCGTTAGTTGTCGAAAATAATTTACATTTGCGCAAATAAAGATCATATCTGTAGGCAAATGGGCGCTTCCAGCCGAACTTGATGAAATTAGTCGCGGGCGGCATGCTTGGCATTCTAACTTCGTACCGGATTAGCTCTTCTCCCCGGAACTGGAGCTTTGCACGTGAATGGCAACGTAATTTCGAGTATTTACTTAAAAGTTACAGCGTCTGCTTCGCTGCCACAATGGCGAACAAGACTAAAAAACGTGCGGCTTTGCCAAAATATTTAGGGCAGCCACGAGGGCTGGCTGGGGGATGCTCAGATGTGGCAGATATTCGATAAGACACTTTTCTGAGGCACAATGGAATGGTCGCGAAATGGAGTTTTATGCCAGAATATCCTTATAAATATGTTTGATATCTGCCGTTTGTTTGTAACTTAGCTAACTTGCGATACCGTCCTATTATACAAGTCTATCAATGCAATCGTATGTAGGTACATACATTCATCGTTCGCGACTAATTTAGTTTTTCCTGCGTTTTTGTGTATTATCTTGAAACTGAAGTTTTGATACTTTTGATATATGTCAAGGCAGTGAATGTAATTCACCCATGGCCACATGGCGGCTATAGGGTGCAAACAGTGCAAGTTCGAGCCTTCCTTGGCACAGTGGATGAGGGAGACGGTTAAATTTAAAAGAACATATACTTACTGACCTGCAAATTTCATAAATAATAATTGCACTCACCGGGGGTGGCCGCCCCCTGGCCTCTCCGTACTTCTGGCAGCGGCAGCTTCCAATGTTTGGACCTTTTGTCAGTCAGCATCAGCCCTTTGGCACTTATCGCTGCCTTCACGGTTGGGTTAGCTGTCGGTACTCTTCTCTAGTACTGTTCAATAGTAATCCACTAAATTAACTATTGTTACAACGACGAGTCTGTAAAAGCCCGGAGGCTACTGGTCTTTCACAGTGAAGCAATTATTGTAATTCTTGCAAGGCTATTGCCCACTGCGGAACCACGTGCTTCCGCGGGCTTACATTATCATTGCGGAGCTTATAATGCTCCCGTGGACCACTACGTGGAACCATTATGCTCCCGCAGGATCCATACTCTCGATTATAAGCAAGAGACTCTGACGTCTATCATCTGCTGTAATTGCTAAAAAGCTACCAAGCATCATTCAACTGACTACGATAGTACGTACATTCTACAATAGCTAATCTAATTCACTACCTAAGGATACGCATACCCGCGCTCGCAGATTCGTATCGCACCATATCATATTATAATTAATTATTGGTTTTCGTACTAGCATAATCGTTTACGCCAATAACTAACTACAGCCGGCTTGTACATCCACACGCGACCTATGGTGCGACACCACTCTCAGCCCTAAACGTTCTTACCCTCGATTCGAATTCTATCCCTGGCCAAGCACACAATCGACAACACGGTGCATTGCTTGCACGTGTAGTCTGGGTCTCGGAAACAAGGAATTGTAACGCCTAACATATTTGATTATATTACAACTTAGGGTTCCAAATATTTCCAAAATAGTAAAAGTAGTAATTAAAACTTAAAAATAATGAACCTGTTACACACACCTCTAGAGGCTGTCGACTGGCCAAAAATTGTGGATCACAGGAAAAGAGAGAAGATTAGCGGTCCGTTTCATGATTTTATGTGGCAGATGTGGTGACACAGTGACACAAACTCGCTCGGAAACACAAAGCAGCTAAAGTGCATAACCAGGCTTGTAAACAAGCATTACTAATTTAGCAGTATTTTGGTCGGAATGATAGTACTGGTATAGGAAATTCTGCAGCCCCCGCAATGATCCCACGTAACATCTAGTATAATATCTCGATCAGGCATGATTTTTAGGTGCACCACCGATGATACAATTGATTATCAAGTCAAGGGTGAGTGGTTACCTCGGCGTATGTCCGCTATTCCCAGGTACGTTAGTGCACTATCTGTGGTACCGACTGGGCACCAATACAGCAATAAAATAATGAACAATACATAGCTTTCTACAGTCAGTGCAGCAGTAACAACAATCAAACAGTGTCCAACTCAGTTGTATTATAGAACTACATGCAATGTCCATTGCAAAGCTACCAAAGCAATAATATCTATAACAGACATTTCCATTAATCCACATAATTATCAAAATTCACTGCAAAAATCACACCAGAGTTCTCGCATTCGAATGCGACCCTCTGTATAATCAAATTTCACATCAGCATATGCACTTTTCCAATTGCCCACTGATTGCGTCGCCCCGAGGATATTGATAACAACCTTCGGTCTCTAAAATAATTTCAGGCTCGTTTCGATTCTGTGAGATATATTTTGAACGTCGTATATTTACAAACACAAAATTAAGGTTATAAACGTAAACAGTATAACATAATATTAGTTAGTCAGCAAACTCCGTTTAATTTCCAACAAACTGTGCAAGATTTAAGTCTCAATATGAAAATTAGCGTAATTAATGAACTACTGGGTTAATATCTATTTTGAAGTGAAATCAAATAATTTGATTTATTATGAAAAGTATTTGAAGTTCGTTGAAGAAGTGAAAAGATGAAAGGGGAATTGGAAAATCCCTCGACAGTATTGATTACTTTGGCACTGTGCTGAATGTACAAATACATGAAATTTGGTCAGTACCATCGGGAGCATATAAAAGTGAACGACAGAAATTTTCTATTGTACACTATACTTTCAGTATGGTTACTACCGCTTTTTGATTGTAACTGTAAATTTGATAAGGACCTAGCAGTTTGGAAATGTTATCTATCTGTTACTGTAATAACCATAACTAAAAATTTAGTCTACAATAGAAAATTCTAGTCGATCACTTTTCTATACTTCCGATGGTATCATTAAAGGGTTCGAGTTCCATTGTTATTTTCTATTGCCCTAAAGTAAATTCTTATTATTTTGAACGCAAGTTAAGTGCACGAGTAAGTGAGTGAAAGTGCTTTCTGTGTAAGAAGAAAAACACCGTTTGCGTCGAATTACAAGAAGCTGAAAGATGTTTGGAGCAACAAGCTAAAAGGATGCTTCATACCCTAAACGTGGTGGTGATTCAACAGTTTGTGTATCTGCACCCGATTTAGATTTATACTTGCGGTTGTATTGGAAAAAAATATTTTATAAAATTGTACCGAGCAGTGACGTTATTAAACAACTTTATGTACTTCTAAACTCAGCATCTACAATGACAGATTAGCTGAAGATGTTCCCCAGTTTTAGGTAACTCCAAGTGTCATCTCAGCAATTCATGGTGTAACGAATCAATAGATCACTACGCTTTAGAACTTTTCTTTGTTATTTTACATGTTACATATTTAAATATATACAGGGTGTTAAAAGAATGGTAAAATACTCTAAGGGGTGATAGTACTTATCAAAATAAGACGAAAAGTTCAGATGAAATGCTTCTTAAGGGAGCTCTGAGAAGGGTAACGGGAAAACACATTGGTATTAATATTATACGCTCCTGAATTTTATCCTTTAGTTTCACTTTTGTCGAAAACCAGTGCCTCAGCGATTCCAAGCAAAACTACCCTTTGTAGGTAAAAAGCTTTAACCTTTCCGAACATCTAACCAGTATTGAGTACAATGATGACTGTAATAATTTATGATAAAAAAATATCCTCTACCTTTGCATAAACGATACTTTCTGAACCATATCCCAATTCTTCGTCTACTTTACTATAAAATTTGCAGGTATACCCCAAATTTGCTGTATCTGTATTATTTTTATTAAATAACATTCCTGTTTTTATCACCCTTTTGAGGACTGTAGCTCTCTTAGGACGCAATTTCGGATCAGTGTTCATAAAAACTGCCTGTGTTATTTTGAGTACTACCTTTTTTTAATATCCTGTATATAATTTTTTTCTTTTATTTATTTATTTAGTCAAATTATTTATGAAAGTTTCTTTTAAATGTCTTTGATGTTTTTTATTTCATACTATATTACATATCGTCAGCGTGGCCTAGCGGTTAGGGAGGTCAGGCTGAGGTGCCATGGTACGGGGTTCAATCTCCACATCTGGCAACTGGCGGGCGGCCCACCCAGTCGCTTTAAACAGATTGACTGGGTTTCGGAAAGAGATATTTTGGCGACCCTGACTCGCCTTGTGCCCGAACTTTACTATATTACATATTCAATGACTGCAACTTGCTGTTATATAGAAAAAATAGCTAATCTATAGATTAATTAAGTAGGGCATATACTATTCTTTTAATTTTATACATTAAGGAAAATATCTAGTTAGTGTATAGTTGGAGCAAAGATATTTCGGACGCCTCAGGCTACTACTTAAAGGTTAATGAGCATGGCAGGTGGGATTATGTTGTACACACGACAATCCCTTTGTAATAGTTCACAAGCAAATCCATATCCTTAAAATCGAAATGCGGCTACGGAAACGCAATGTTTGTTAGTGTTTAAAAACTTATTATTTTTATTTAACAACATTGTTAATAAAAAAAGATACAATCAAGAAAGACAAAAAATTATAGAAAATATGTATATGCAACAAATAACTACAGTTTATTGATTGATATATACAAAAAACAACAATTATGAGTACAATATATAAATTAATTTTCGTTATCGCTATCACATGGACAATCGTCACTATCGCTGTCTCTTAAATTAATAATTAATTCTGGAATATCAATAAATTTTAAAAATTGGTCTTCAATGCCAATCACATGCCGAACACAGTTTTTCCAGCTATTTACATGAATTTTATTAACTTCTTCTTTAATTATTTCTATCATTTTCTCACTAAACTTGGGGCATTGGTTACGTTTTCGAATGTGTGTTTTTAATTCTGCCCATATCATTTCTATATAAATACCACCTTGGAAATATTCCCACCTTTGCGTATACCTGGCACGACTTAAGCGGACTAACAATAGTAAACTCATTTGCGGTTTAACTTTTAAAGCTCGCTCTGTCCGAAGTATCTTTGCGTCTACTATACCTTCATAGAATACCCAGTTATTCTATAGAATGTTATGTTATAAGATGGCAACACTCGTGTATAAATATGGTAATGTGGTGTACAGCCACGGTCAAAGAAAGATTGATCATAATTAAATCTACAGCAACATCTTTCCACTACATTGTTGTATACTTCACATACTGTTTTAGATTATCAATTTTTTTGTAGTAACGTCATCGATGATGATATAAAGTATTTTTCCAATGGAACGTAGTAGTCCTCAGCCTCTTCTTATTATCTCATTGCTAAATCATCGGCCATCCTCTTAGGTATGGTTTATATTCCAAAGCTGGATTGGAATTACTTTAGGACGTTTAGGACCGGCTCTATGATGCAAGTATATACGTAGAATAAGCTATCCGAGGTATAATTGTCATAGTTGCCTTTGTTACAGTAATCGTTTCTAGGGTATTTATTCCCTGGCTAACTTTATCCTTAGTTTGTGGAACCGGCTCTAATAATCAGGTAATGCATGATAATTCAAGAGCTAGAAACAAATAACAATCAACAAAAATAACGCATTTAGCAGTGGCATGCCCAACTATCTGTTCGTAGCTTCCACGTTATTTTCTTTTTCTTACTCTTTGCTTCGCCATAGCTTGTGGCAGTGTCTGAAGACACCATTAGGGATATCAATTTCTTATACCTACTACTTATTTGTAAGGCTTCCGTGGAAGCGGTTGTATAAGCGCAAGTCACTGCCATCGGTAGTTTTCTTGGATCTTTTTCTATTTTGTCACGGTATTTTCTCAGCTTTGTTCCAGCTGTCCATATTGGAGCCGCGTATAGTAGGTAATAGTATGGTGTAGGTGTAGTTTCTTCTTAAATTGCCTAGGACCTTTTATTCTAGCCTTGTCAGGGTCTCTGTTTGTGGTCTTGGCCGCTTTTTGAAAAGTATATGTTACTTATATGACCACTAAATATTTTATACTCTCTTTACTTTGTATTATGATGTCGTTTGTGTTAATACTAATTTCTTTAATTTTGTTTCCTATATAGAATATTACTACCTCGCTTTATCTATAGTCTTACTTATACTAACCTAACTTAAACAAGCCTAACCTAGCTTAACCTACACTTACTTAACCCAATCTCCACTATCTTAGTTTAGCCAAGTTTAATCTAACCCATAGTAGCTGTATGTATAATTCTGATAATAATATGGCCAATAGGACCGGAAGTTGGTGAATCTTCAAATACATGCACTGTCACATATTTATGTCCGAAATATTTTGCTTAGCTTGGCACCTGGTAATAGCAGTATCTTCATGTGAAATGATACCTTTTTATTTTTGTGTTTGTAAATACTGTGAAACGTTTTAGTAGATTAATGTATTGCGAAGAAAAACGATTAAGATAAACCATTAAAAATATACTGTTAATTGCAATGTAGTAGTAAAACAAGGTTTTAAATAAAAGTTAAAGAGATTTATTTAATTTGCTGTCAACTTATAATTTAAATAGAAAGTAGGTAGACAGTTATTCACTGAATACCTGTAAAAATAGCTGAAGCTGCTTTTAGTTATGTATAACGAATACACTTAGTTATTAATAATTTACTTAAAGTAATTGAATTATGTATAGAATATTTGCAATTTTATTATGAACTTAAAAAAAGCGAATACACTTGGTATTTAAATTGCTCTTATTTTAAAGAAAAGCTAAATGTTCATGTATGGTTTCACCACGTATTGAATTATCATTCAAGTTATTATTCGCTGGAGGTAAAACCAGAAGGCTGAATAATTATTAAACAAACGACTTCCGGGATTGGATCGTGTCATTATTGAGGTCGAAGAACTGAACGTTTCGTCCACTTTCGTAAGGAACTTCGTCAGGAGGAAGAGTAAAAGAGCACGGTAACTCAAAGTGAGGCTATGTCATCTAAAGGTGTTTATATAGTTCCTTGCTCTTGTAATGCTGTATACATTAGTGAAACAGGACGTTCAGTAAAAACTCACATCTCTGAATACCAGCGCTGTTTTAAGTCGAGTTTCGTTTCATCATCAGCCATCGCCAAATATCAACGTGATACCGGCCATACGATCCTTTTTGATGAAACTTCTATTACCTGCAAATCCCCATTTTTCTTTAGCAGAAAGATCCGCGAAGCTATTGAGCTTTACAAACACCCTAATAATCGCAATCGGGTCGAAGGTTTTCCTTTTCCTTCTATGTGGAAAGTGTTAATGTCTAAACCTTGCCCACCGTCACTCAACCACAACGGCACTTACCTATAAATTCTCGCCTTTCTCTTTCCGATCGTTAGAAGTGTTTCGCCTCTGGCGTGGTTTACATGTTGAGTTACTGTGCTCTTTTATCTCTTCTCTTGCAAAAGAGTTTCGCCTCTGGCGTGGTTTACACGTTTAATTATAGATTAATTACAGATTTATTTATTTATCATTAACGATTTGCTTCTATATTATTTTTGTAACTAGATGTTGTACTGTACGAAGTCGTGCGTATTCTGTAAGATAAATTGTTACCCTAATCAAACAGAAAACTTGAAATATAACTAACACATCTGATAATTAATGTTAAACTTATAGATAACTCGTAGTATGTAAATCACAAGATGGAAATGCAACGAAGTAACTATACTGAAAACAATATTTATTTATTTAAAGCTAACGTAATTTCCTGTAATTTTGTCAGATATATTTGCCTCGCACAATAACTAAGAATATTTACAAAAACAGATAACTTTACGCAAATAAAAGTTATATAACCAACATATAGAATTGTGTTAACTACTGATATTATAAGATGAAAGAATTAATATCGACCGATTGTATTTTAATTACCCTGTTGTTGCAAATTAATTTGTAGTAATTTTCAGCGATATTAAAGATCTGAAAACAATAATGGTACAACTAAAAGACGTGATATAGAAACCATTGCCATTACACAAAGGAGCACAAAAAACCAAGACTGACGCAAATATTAAAAGAGAGAATCATACTGGGTATTAGTTATGAGAGATCGTTTAAGAAATTGTGAGATACAGCAAAGAACAAACAGCACAGACGTCGTGCAATGGCCTAGTCACCTACCTCGGCAAGATGGTCACAAGTGAACAACAATAATTTTCAGATGGAGACCAAGGGAAATCACAAGAAAAAAACAATAGAGAATGACTACGGAACTGTAGAAAAAATATGAGAGATCATGGCGTTTTTTTATTGAAATGTTGAGTTTAATTATTAAAAAATATTGTTATGATACGACCTTAATGTAGTTAAAATCAAATTTATTAAAATTAAAGGGATTACAATTGGTTAATAAAATAATTTGGATTTATTCAGGTATAAGGCGATAATGTGAATGAAAAATAGCTATTGAAAAATAGGTGGATTTTAAAATAAAATAATATTGCATAAATTACAGCAGGAAAATGAGGTAGTTAAAAATTTGTTTCTAATTATGGATAATAACAAACTTGTAAAAAGTGTAAGGAAAATGATTTGGATTAATTAAAAGTATTGAAACTATTTTATTAAAAACTGTTTGTATAATAAAAAGGGTAATTATAAAGTATGCGTGGTGAAAGATATAAGCAGATTTAAACATATAAGAAGAATAACAGATATAAAACTAAGGATGGTTACAAGTATGTGATTAAAAATAATAGCAAGCAGAATTAACCTATAAAGGTGAATAACTGGAGAAGAATATGAAGTCAAGTTTATTGGAAAATTACATTTAACGTCAGACATTAATTGAATTGGATTACGTCAAGCTGTTCAGTTATTAGGGAGAGTTCCAGAGGAGCACCATCAGTTAAGTGGGTACGTTCCAGGAAGTTTGGCAGCGACAGTAAAGGAAGTAGGTGTCTGCAGATTTGGTCTGTTGGCTATATTCTATGGGATGGTTAGAGTTACTGATTTGGGACAGTTGGAGACGTCTTGTCTATAAGAGGGACCTTTTTTGCGGGAAGGTACGTCAGAGCTTGGATCAGTAGGCAGAGAGGAGCTTGTATCAGTAAGCAGAGAGGAGCAAGTTGGTTTACATCCTGAACGTTGTGGAAATCAATTGAAAGTTAATTACTAGAAAAAGGCAAATAAAAGACTATAAAAGTGAATTAGTTATCAAAAAATTACTTACTGTGTTTTTAATATTGTTGTGTAATAGGGAAATAATCTGTATTTGTTATATGAATTTCAAATTTGTTTTGACATTTGGTTGACATAAGTATTGACTTATGAAAATGAGATTGAAATTATAAGAAAATCAATCTTTCAGAAAACAAGTAACTAGATAAAAGAATCCACCCCTGTTGAGTTTTCAGAAGATATTGATAATAGTAATTATTGACATTATAATACAAAATAGGTTAGTTTGTAATTTGAAAAGCTAATCGGTGTTGATACTTGAAGGTTCAGTACAAATTTGAGGCACAGTAACTAGTATCCAGCACAATATATAATGAATTATAATCATCACTTCGCTAATACGAATATGTGTAGTATTTCTATTTAATAAAAAAAGGTAATGTTATTTCTAAGACTGAAAAGAATAAACAACTTTAATTTTAACTGCAAAAATAAGGGAGTTGAACATTCTTGCTATAAATAATAACAAGGGTATATCACATCGCTAGCCCTAAGTCTTAATTTGTGGTAAACCCGGTTTACTGTTATCTGCAAAAGCACCCGGTCTGAAGCACCGACGT
>CALNHX010008651.1:0-58244 GCA_940337035.1 Agriotes lineatus
GTGTGACATCTCCGAATGACCTTTCAAAATTATTTTTATATTTTTCTGTGTCATTTTGTTCCGTAAAACCTTTTTCTTTGTGAACGTTTTTGTAGGAATTTGTCATCAATGTGGGCTAAATATTTCTTCTTCATCGTTCATATTATTCATTTATTAGAAAAATTTGACCACAACTTTTGTTGTTTGATTTAATGCTGCTTCTACATTACAACAAAACTATTTTAAATGCAATTTGCCTCATTTGCTCACAAGCGCACATGCCCTTCTGATTCTTTCGCCATTCTGAAGTAGAAACATTTTCAATTTATATATGAAAAATTATGGCTATTGTCAGTCATGCTTTTTCGTTAGAAGATTTTGCAGCTAATTTTTTGTTGAAATTAGAAATTACTAGTGGTTTTTAAGTAAAATCATTAGTAGTGTCAAAACATACTAGTTATTGATTATTAAAAGTCAAATTACAGTAACGTTTCGCTATTTAATATAGCTTCTTCAGACATGATTACATTTTGTTTATACAATTAAAAAATTTGGTTTGGGACGCACACATTTAAAAGGCACAAAAGTTATTTATCTAGAAATACGAAACATATTAAAAATTAGATTTGTGAATTAATAAATTCCTCTGTTTTACCATTTGTATTGTTTTTCCTTTTTTTATGTTTCTATTAATTCCTAGTTATTATGGTTGTAGTTTTATATTGTTTAATTACACACATGAAAAAATTTGTTAAAAGTGTAAAATTGGATTTCATCTTTGTTTGATTTAGTAGTTTGTGGTTATCTAAAAAGAAAAAATTATTTTGTATTAAAATTAATTAAGATGCTTAAATTAATGGAATATCTTACATGGTTGGTTGTTGGATTTATTAAAAAGTTTTCCTTTCTTTTTCCTTCTTTCTAAGACTTGTTTTAGAAGTTGTGTAGGTAGGTATGTTTTGTATTTTATAGATCCTCATTTGTGTTGGTGTTCTTCCACCCTGGTTTTGAGGTTTTTTTAATTTTGTCTTAATTTCTATAAATGTATTTTGGATACAAAGGTGTTCTTATTATGAAATATTTTCAATTGTTTGTTTAATTATAGTGACGTTTGTTTCGGGATCACTGGAAGATGAAAGAACATAGGTTAGTTGGATTGTTTTAATCTCTTTTAAGTAATTATATTTGGTAATATACTGACCTTTAAGTTTTTTTTTAAATAAAATGTACAATAATTTCAAATAGGTTGAAATACTTTTTAAGTTCTCGTTGTAGGAACCATTCGGTTTCATTTATGACGTATTTCTATTGAAAACATTTGTTTTGTGTTTATTAAGATTTTTTTCCTCTATAAATTGGTAATTGATTTTTTGTTTTAAAAACACTTCCGTTCTTCTTTGTATTTGTGCATAGTTATTTGTTTTTATTGGAACAGGGATGGGTAAAAAGTTCTAGATTTTTGGTTGATCTACAATTTTCAAAATTATTGTATAATTATTTATTTTTAAGGTTTATTGAGTACATACCAGCTTGGGTATAAGAAGTAGGTTTGGAGATTTGTTTTTTCCCCTCTTCTTTGTTTAGTTATTACACTTTTTGGGTTTAATTGTGTTTACATTGAATTATTCTTAGCAAGGATTGGCCATCTTTGTTTGCAGGCAGTTTGGTTTTGTGTTCTTATTTTCAAGTGTTTGGATCCTTGAATTTCTCCGCAAGAGTTGCTGTAATTAATCCTTAGTTTGTATTTAATATTATAATTATTGGTTTTATTTATGCTTACTTGTATTTTGTCGTTTTTGTTGTAAAATTTTGTAGGTGTTGGTCAGGAACCGTTTTATCTTAAATGGCCATTTTGCTTTCTGGGCGTTTGACGTACGCTTGGCCTGGTTTTCAAAAGTTAAAACAAGTTTTCATTAGTTAAATTATTAATGATGAAGGGAATCAATTTTTAAAATTTTATAATTTGAAGTGATTTGATAATTCAACAAAAAGTACTGAAACAATGCAATAAATAACTTGGAAGGCGTGAAACTATTTGTTGAAAAGTTTGTTTTATTATTATTTTTTTTTATTAAAAATATTGTCATATGTATTGTGTAAATTTTCGGTGTCTGTTTTATAATTTATTGCGTTTGGTGATTTTTTTATTTCAATACTTTCCAAGAGTAAACGTTTTTTAAAATGGTTTTCGCTGTGTAATATTTTGGGGTTTTGTAAGTTGAAATTGTGTAATTTATTTATTGCATGATCGGATAGGGCTGTGCTTGTTTTATTCGGTAGTTACATTTTCTCCTTTATCGATTGTTTGTGTTGATACTTTCTTTTTTTAAGGTATTGCTTTGTTTGTCCTATATATGTTGCATCGCAGGTTTTACAATCAATTTGGTATATAAGGTGTGATTTTAAGTTTTTGTCTGTTTTATCTTTTAGGTTTTTGTAGAAAATTTTTTGGAGCGTGTTATGATTTTTAAATGCGATGTTAATTTTATTTTTTTTAAAATTCTTTTTCTATTTTTTCGAATAGAATTGGGATGTATGGTATTGTAGTGTAGATTTTTTTTCTTCTTTGTTATTAAATTCATTATTTAAGAAATTTGGTTGTAGGTTAATTGAAGTATTTTGATTATTACGTTTTTGTAAAATTTTTATTCTAGTTTTGATTGTTTTATTTATAAAATTGAGGGGGTAGTTATTTAGAAGAAGTATATTAGTGATTTTTTTAAAATTGGTTTTATGATGTTTTATATTTGATAAGATTATTGTTCGGTCAACTAGTCCAGTTATTACACTTTTTTTATATTTTCATGTTGTATTTGAATTGAAATTTTAATATCTATCTGTTTTGGTTTCTTTTCTATACCAGTTTGTACTAATACTGCCATTGTTTTCTCTTGTTAAAGTTAGATCTAGGAAATTTATTAATTTGTTATTGCTTTAATTTTCTATTGTAAATTGTAATCTAGGATGAAAGTTGTTAAATTTTTGAAATATATGTTTTATTTCATTTTTATTTGTTCCCATAATGATATCATCTGCATATCTTTGATATAATGAAATATTTAAATTGTTTTTAATAAGTTTTATTTCTAAATATTTTTGACTGTATATATTTTTGTTGTAGGAAAAGTATGTATTATCAAAGATTACAGAATAAATATAAGATGGGTCACTCTGCCAATCGGAGCGTTCAAAGACGGTTTGCCGCCAGTCCTTCACAGTCCTTATCGATCGCCCGGCATACGGGCATACAACGTAGTGAACGGCGAGTTGTCGGCGCACGTGTTTGTTGTCGGCACACGCGTTTGAAGTGCAATTTCGTTTGTAAATGCCGCGAGTGACCCATCTTATATTTATTCTGTAATCTTTGGTGTTATTGAGGACAAATGTTAATGCAGTAATGAAATCATTTTTAGGTATTTTTGTATAATTAGTCATTTCTTCCCAGTGATTTTTACGGATTGGATTGCAAGTTCTATTGGTATGTTTGTATATAAGGAAATTACATCTAATGATAGTAGGACATGGTTTCTTGGTAGTTTTCGGTTGTTTATTTTTTCTTTGAAGGACCATGGGTCTTTAACGCTAAAAATATTTTTTTGTAAAATCGTACTAAAATATGGTCATTTATGCATTAATTTGCGGGCGTAAATAGTGCCGTTTGCGCCCTAAGGCCTAAAAATAATTTGCGGGCGTAAATAATGCCTTTTGCGCCCTAAGGCCTAAAAAACCAGCATCACATTGGCAACCAACAACAATTTGATTTTTGAGAACGAATCGTGCCATTTATTTTTCAAAGCTTTATGGTGGATTTTACAAAAAATCTTGTTTGCATTTCGGGCGTGAACGGCGATTTTGGTCCTTTGGCGTTTTATAATCCTTCGGCCCTTCGGGCCTCTGGCTTATAATTCCGCCGCGGGCCAAAATCGCCTCCTTCACGCCCTTAATACAAAAATAGATATTTTGCACTACTAGTCTCAGAACGCATCCTTATTGGCCTATTTTTAGGTCGTGAAGTTGATTTTCTCCACCAAGGGAGAGAAAGTAAAATAAACAATTTTCACCGTGGTAACTGATAGATTGCTAAGTTACCAAATATGACTATTTTAATTTTGACGTTTTAAAGAGCTGTATTGTCAAGTTGACAGTTAAAATATTTTCGAAATTTGTTGGGAATTTAGGTATTAAGCTGTTTGGTAGTGCAAAAAATAGTATATACACCACGGTAGCGAATCGTCTTATAACCTTCGCGCTTTAGATACTTCGCGCTGCGCGCTCAGTATCTAATATGCGCTCAGGTTATAATACTGCGCTTCGCTACCTTGATGTATAATATACTATTATTTGTGATGTTTGTTAGAATTTTTTCTAGGTATTTTGAAAGTTTGTATGTGGGACTCATGTATGAAGCTAGTATGGGTTTGAGTGGGATATTTGCTTTATGTAACTTTGGTAGGCCATATATTAGTGGTGGTGTTGGGTCTAGGACAACTCGGCGCCGCCATCTCGGCGCCACCACTACGGCGCCGCCATCTCGGCGCGGGGCCAGCTCGGCGCCGGGACAACTCGCCGCGGAGCCATCTCGGCGCCAGCCAACTCGGCGCGAGGCCATCTCGGCGCAGAATTTAAATTTGCAAACTACAGTGTGCACTACGTAAGAAAATTATTATAAACAAATAATAAATAAAGTGATCGCCAAAAAAAATGGCATCAAATGAAACAAAATTATTTAGAATTTCTTGGAAAATCAAACACTAACGACCAGAGGTAATTGCAAAGTGATTACAAATGGGCCAAACAAAACTTGTCACATGACTTCCGTTATCAGTAAAATTTTACATTTTTTTAAAATAATTACGTAACATGCATTGAAATTTATTATGAAATAAAAAACTTTGTTAAAAATATTTGTTTTTCCATAGCAGTGTTTGTTAAAAGTAAAATTCTTTGATATGGTACCTAAACATAAAAGAAAATGTGAGAGGTCAAAGTTGGCATAGGATTTTGAAATTTTGGTATAGAAGCCTAGATGTTGATTCTAAACAATTTTTCTTAATAACTTTTTGTCGTATTTTCTACATAAAAGGCACGCTACTCTACAGTAAAATAGGTTTTTTGACAACTTCGAAGGCATACTTGATTTTTCAAAATTGAAATGCTGTTCGAAATTCGTCTTTAACCAAGCAGGGCTGCAACCCAAAAAATGAAAATTTAAATCGAGAATTTTTTACCTTTTACAAGAGTCGCTTCACCTATCCGGGGACACACTGTATACAGGGTGTCCGGTAAATACCTGTACAACGAAAGACCACAAGTTCCTTGGCCCAAAGTATGATGATTTAACTCAACTTACCTATACAGGGTGGCAGGAAAGTCAACCGTGTCACTTCTGGAGATACTAGGGGGCGCTATATGGAGTCGAAAATTTCTAATCCATTTTTGGCTTAGTTTCCGTAAAAACGAATGTTGAAAATGAAAAAGAAAAAGTTGAGAACTGCTGTACTTTACCTTAAATTGGAGGCTTGACGCAGTGTCTTGAAATAGGCTGGGAAAACGATTGTCACATATGCCGTCTTCATACATAATTTATTAGCTTTTAGAACACTTTTAAAAGAGAGTTTGATAATTTTAAATCCAACAATGACAAAGTATCGACGTACTCACAGACCCAACAGCACCAGAATACTATACACAAAAAACATATCAGCATACTCCTGCACGGTTTATATTTTCACTACAAAAGTCACACACGCAATTATTTATTACATTGACATTAATTGACAAAAAAACATCAAAAACACAAAAATGCAGTAGCTACCATACAGCGGTTCCCAAAATTTGCGGTACCAATTTCAACAGTGAATTCTGAAGAATTCTGAAAAATGGATTAAGACTTTTCGACTCCATATAGCGTCCCCTAGCATCTCCAGAAGTGCCACTGTTGACCTTCCTGACACCCTGTATACAAAGTTGCTTAGTTTAGCCGCTAGAGGTCTTCAAAAATGATTAGCTTTTTTAATTTTTTTCAAGTAAGTCGAAAAATCTTTGATAGATTTTATTCATGTTTTGGCCATGCGGTTGTACCAGTACAGCATTTTGTGGAATAAACCTTAATTTCCAAAATTACAGGGTGTTTAAACACGTCACAATAAATTATCCATCCATATTTTTTTAACCACATGTATAATCACTACAAATGTTTTTTTGTAAATAGCTACTTTAATTTAGAAGTTATTTCCGCTCCAACAAAATTTTAGTTGGGTAAACGGTTTAGCCACAAAAAATAGTTTCTAAATTTCTACAAGCCTGAATCAGTAACTGTTACTTAACACTAGGCTTTTAGGAATTTAGAAAATTATTTTTTGTGGCTAAACCCATCACCCAACTAAAATAGTGTAAGAGAGGAAATAGATTCTGTAGTGATTATTCAGGGGGTTGAAGCATTTAAAAAAGTTAATCATTTTTAAAGCCCTCTAGCGACTAAACTAAGCAGCTTTGTATATATGTAAGTTGAGTTAAATTATCATATTTTGAGCAAAGGAACTTGTGGTCTTCCGTTGTACACGTATTTTCTGGAGACCCTGTATACAGGGTGATTTTTAAGTTGATTCTTTCCGTTTACCAGGAAATAAAGCTAAAAAATAAGTATTTTTTTTATTTACCACTTTTCCGAAATATCAAAACTAACGGAGGTACAGGGTGTTAAAGTTTCAAATTAAAAAATAAACTTTGGCGCAAAGGCGGCTGGACAATTTTATTTTTGTTTATCTGTGTTGTCAAGCAATGATCTGTCAACTAGTTTTCCATTGTAATTTTCTTAATGATATTGCTGCAATAATGGCTCATGTTTATGAAAATAATGAATGAGTGAATATGCTTATTATTTACTGGGAGTGTCGTCAAAATGCAGCTGCCGCATCGCTCTTATACGCGGAATGTGCGTGTAGAAGCGAATGCTGATAATTTTGATCATTTAAGTTAGATTAAGTTTAGTTTAATTTTAGTTAAGTAATTTTAGTTCATACTTTGAAACTTTAACACCTTGTACCTCCGTTAGTTGTGATATTTCGCAAAAGTGGTAAATGGCTTACTTTTTTTAGCTTTATATTCTGGCAAAAGGAAAGAATCAAATTAAAAATCACCCTGTATATACAGTGTGTCCCCGGATAGGTGAAACGACTCTTGTAAAAGGTAAAAAATTCTCTATTTAAATTTTAATTTTTTGGGGTTCAGCCCTGCTTGGTTAAAGGCGAATTTCTAACAGCATTTCGGTTTTGAAAAATCAAGTATGCCTTGAAAGTTAAAAAAAAACTATTTTTTGTACTCATGCCTTCAAAATTCATATTTCCCGGTCATTCCGGATACGCCGATAGTTACTTTTCCCGCACTGCGGTGTCTTTTACTTTTCAACAAAAACTAGGGGAATCGTGTTTTTTGTACATTTTTATAATAAACGGGGCTGCCCGCGCTATTGCGCGGTCTATTCTATTCAATTTACCACCATTTTTAGGCCTATTACGTTGGCCCATCTCCAAGGGGGCCCCTGGAGTTGCGCCCATCTCTAAAGGGGCCTTTGGGGCTCCGCCCTTCTCCAAGGGGGACCTCGGGGATCCGCCCATCTCCAAGGGGCCCTCGAGGCTCCGCTCATTTCCAAGTGGGCCTTCGGGGCTTCGCCCCTCTCCAAGGGGTCCTTCAGGGCTCCGCTCTTCTCCAAGGGAGCCCTTGGGGATCCGTCCATCTTCAAGGGGGCCCTTAGGGTTGCGCCCATCTCCAAAGGGGCCTCTGGGGCTCCACCCTCTTCAAGGGGAACCTCGGGGCTCCGCCCATCTACAAGGGGGCCCTTGGGGCTTCGCCCCTCTCCAAGGGGCCCTCGGGGCTCCGCTCATATCCAAGCGGGCCCTCGGGGCTCCGCCCCTCTCCAAGGGGTCCTTCAGGGCTCCGCTCTTCTCCAAGGAAGCCCTCGGGGATCAGTCCCTCTTCAAGGGGGCGCTTAGGGTTGCGCCCATCTCCAAAGGGGCCTCTGGGGCTCCACCCTCTTCAAGGGGGACCTCGGGGCTCCGCCCATCTCCAAAGGGGCCCTTGGGGCTTCGCCTCTCCAAGGGGCCCTTGGGGCTCCGCTCATTTCCAAGCGGGCCCTCGGGGCTCCGCCCCTCTCCAAGGGGTTCTTCAGGGCTCCGCTCTTCTCCAAGGGAGCCCTCGGGGATCCGCCCCTCTTCAAGGTGGCCCTAGGGGCTTCGCCCCTCTCCAAGGGGGCCCTCGGGGCTCCGCCCATCTCTAAGGGGGCCCTCGGGGTTCTGCCCCTCTCCAAGGGGGCCTTCGGGACACACACGTCGGAATCGTTCTCCTTTATTATATAGAGGATTGTCCCTCGTTGGTTTAATTGCTCCTGCAAACACCAGAGGCTCTGTAAACGTCGACAAAAACTAACAGGTGCGTAGGATAGGTATAAAAGTTTAGTGATTTGTGCTGTCAACTCAGTAAATTAGTAAAACTCTAAATAACAATTTTTTAATTTTTTCAAATATTTTCAGTTATTCGTTCCAAAAAACATTGTACCTAACTCTTTCGGGAAGAATTTTCCCGAATTCGCACTACATGCAGCACTCCCTTCGGTCGTGCTGCAAACAAAGTGTTCATTCGGGAAAATTACGAACTTGTTAGGTAAATAACTATTACTGTAGAGTAGCTTGTCTTTTATGTAGCAAATACGACAAAAAGTTATTAAGAGAAGTTGTTTAGAATCAACATCTAGGTTCCTATACCAAATTTCAAAATCCTCTGCCAACTTTGATCTCTCACATTATCTTTTATGTTTAGGTCCCATATCAAAGTATTTTACTTTTAACAAAAACCGCTATGGAAAAGCAAACATTTTTCAAAAAGTTTTTATTTCTTAATAAAAAAAAAGTTTAAAATTAAATTTCTTGGATTGGAAAATAAACATTAAAGAAATATTTGTCATATAAAAAGCACTACTTAGAAAATGGCGTTTTCAAAATTGTGTAAATCCAAAAAGTGCTATTTTTCGGAATTTAAGCAAGATTTCCATGAGATTTTTAGTGTGTTAGTTTTAGCTAACTGAACAATCTCAAGGCCAGAAAACTTTTTTTCGTAAAATGTGTCTCTATCTTGACTAGTAAATGCATGCTTCGTAATTATTTGAAAAAAATCTAAAATTTTACTGATAACGGAAGTCATGTGACAACTTTTGTTTGGCTCATTTGTAATCACTTTGCAACCACCTCTGGTCGTCAGTGTTTGATTTTCCAAGAAATTCTCAATAATTTTTTTTATTTGATGACAGCTTTTTGGCGATCACTTTATTTATTATTTTTTTATAATAATTTTCTTATGTAGTGCACTATGTAGTTTGCAAATTTGAATTCGGCGCCGAGATGGCCTCGCGCCGAGTTGGCTGGCGCCGAGATGGCTCCGCGCCGAGTTGTCCCGGCGCCGAGCTGGCCCCGCGCCGAGATGGCGGCGCCGAAGTGGCGGCGCCGAGATGGCAGCGCCGAGTTGTCCGGCTTCGCTTTTGTGTTGGGTCTTTATTTAGTATTGTGTATGTATTTTCATCTTTTAATAGTTCTTCCATTTTAGTTGTCTACCTACTATTGGTTAGTAAAACTGTTTTTTGTGTTTTATCTGCTTTGGTTACAATTCTGTTAAGATTGTTTTTAAAAAATAATTTTGTTTCGTTTAATTTATTTAGTAGTTCTTTATTAGCATTCTGTTGTGTTATTGGTATTTTGATTTGTTGGGTTTATTTTTGAAATTTGTTAATATGTTACATATGTTAGCTCGAGTAATGTTTTGTTTTTCTTTATTTAACTTTGTTATTGTGTTTTCTATGTTTATAATATATTGTTCGTATGGGATGTTATTTGGGTCATAGATATTATAATTTGGACCGTAGTTAAGTATTTCTTGGACATTTATTGGGATATTAGTATTTGTTAAATTGTGGATCCATTCATTTTTATGTTATTGGAAGGTTGTTGTAATGATGTTTGTTCTAAAATGTTATTTTTTGTTGAATTTTGGCTTTGGTTTAAATTATGGATCTTGTTTTTGTGTTTATTGATAATTTGATTTTTTAGTTTTTTGTAAAAAGATGTTTTTTTGTGAGGAAATCGAGGATTATTCGTGTAGAGCAGTTTTGTTCTAAAAAAATTTTTGCAATTGTATATTTTTTGTTTAAGAAGGTTTTTTGTAGTATAAGCACAAACTTTTGAAAACCAATGCCTAAATCAGATAACAATTCATTAACAGAATGCACCAAACGTGATTGAAATACACAGGCAACTGTTTTTTGCTTTCGCATTTTATGCAAATTTCATCTTATCGCAGCCACATGTGCGAACGTCCTTCATAGAAATTCATTCCAATAACCATCAACCAGTTGAAGCAATTAAATGTATTAATTTTTTGTGGCACTAGGTATTATTAATTTTTGACGCACAGTTTACTATGCTAAGTTGTTCTGTTTGATGTTCCCCCAACTAACTTTAAATTTAATGACCATAGTTATGAATCATTTTGCATAATATTTGTTGAGGCTTACTGACGTCAAATTAATATCAGTACTTTCAGGGAAAGAAATAAAGCAAACCATATTTTAATCAGCTCATTATTTTTTAAACAGGGCCGCTTTAAAATTAATACATCCTGTGCAAGTACAACCTAAAATTAACCACGGTTGACGGTGCCGGTACCAACCGCCCCATACATATTTATCGTATAAAGCGCAACTGTCACAGTATCCCCTTGAATTGATAGCTTGCCCTAAATAATTAGCGCCTGCCCGCAGTGTACTTATGTAATTATCAATTGATAAAGACGTTACGGGCGACGCCGCTAGTGAAGTCAAGGCGTGGTTGAGATAGTAGTCAACGAGAGAGCGCGAGCGATGCGCCTCGTATTGGAAACGACGAGACGACCACACAACTGTACAGTGCCAGGTGAGAGGTATCTCTAAACACATGTTTTGAGGTTTACACCTGAATTTGTCGTATTATCGAGTCGGTTTTCGTTAAATTGGTGGTTTTCGCATCATTGTGCAGGACTATGCGGTTTCTCTGACTAGTCGGATTGTTGATCAGCGGCTCTGCATCGGGGAAGGTGGGTAGGTAGAAGCTTGCCGACGCTTTATAACTTGTTTCAGAGAGTCACAGGATGTTTTCGATGGATTTGTTGCAATTGAAATATTCAAGGGCTGCTTAGATTATCCAAGAAAAAAAACAAGAAATGCTTAGTGTAACTAGAGACCCACCCCAGTGTAATCTATTGGAGTTGCTAAGTCCTTCCTCCCACACGCCAAATATTTTTCTAGTTGTTTTTCCCAATTTTCTTTATTATTTTTTTGTGTGTAGAAGCCAAATGACGAATCCATAACGATATTAAAAGCGAAAAAAAAAATTAAAGTGGCAAATGGAGAAGAAAAGGCGGAAGAAATGAGTGATGGAATAATTGAAGATAGAGGAGATCAGCACTAAAAATTAAAGTTTTTAAAAGATGAGCTCAACACTCATTTGTTCTCGGAAAGAAGACGTTGATAACATACATAACGATTTCATGTTCCACGTTTTTTGCATGTAAATGTGTCCCACTCCCTTGCGCTGTTTTTTATGTGATTAAATATTAATTTATCATGGAATTTTATTACAAAAATCTCTACAACTTCTAATTATCTTCAATATTTTCTGTTAATGGTCGTACTGTTTAAAGTAGAAGTGCTACTTTGTTATTTGCAGTTAGGATATCGAAGAAATCTAGTCGAAATCTACCTGTTCGACGTTTTGACAATTTTGTTTCGTCATCCTAAGAACTGTTTAGATAATTAAACAAAACATTAACAAAAATATAGCTTTAGAAATAAAACAATTTGTTACCGTCACTGTGGCTGTAAAAGGAGAAAAGCAAAGGCAACCGACTTCTCAGTTGAAGCTGGTCGTGGGTAAGACAAAAGACTCTAATTTTTAGCTTAAAGAAAAATATGGGCTCCAAGTAGCAAGTAACCCAGCACTCTGCTAAACAAAAGGTACACTACAAAAGGGGCTACTAACCAAAACTGAAAATTAAAGGTAACGGCAAGGGCACAAACTAGAAACGCAGGCAAAGATGTCAAGGCAGTATAATATCGGCAATAGGTAGTACATATACAGTGAGCGCCAAAAAGCATTGGTCAGTTTCAATTTGTAATAACAATTTATTTGCTTAAATTACACAGTTAATCAAAACTATTTCTTAAAGACTAAGAATGGGAGATTCACTTATGAAAAATTCTGTCGATTAAATGACTCCCCTCTTGTTGAATGCACTCTTTTAAACGGCGGCCGAAATCTTTCATCACACGTTGCCGCATATCCTGCAGTATAGCTTCAATATTTTCTCGAATAAACATTTTAAGCTTTTCCAGATTTTTTATCTTTCTTGTAAAAACTCTGCTCTTCAAATAATCCCAAAGAAAAACGTCAGGAGTGGTTATGTCCTGCGATCTCGGAGGCCAAGGAGGGTCACCACAGCAAGAAATCAGTTTATTTGGAAACGATTGTCGTATTAGTTTCGTATTATTTCTTGCGGTGTAATTGGTAGCACCGTCCTGTTGAAACCAGTATTCATTTACTATCTCCTCTTCTATTTGCGATAAAAAGATCTTTGAAGCATGTAATGCCTTTGAGATGTAACCGTTACCGTTTCACCAATTTCCTCGAAAAAATGAGCCCCGACCACCTTTGACTATGAAACAGCACACCAAACTGTCACTTTCGGAGGATGTCAAACATTTAAACAAAACTCCCAAGTTTTCTATTTATGAAGAAATTATCATTGATTCCATAGGTGAAGCGTATGGGTTTTTATTAGGTATTGAAACTGACCAATGCTTTTTGGCGCTCACTGTACAAATATACAAAGTACCACATGGCAAACCAGTTCCAAAGTATCACAGTTCATGTAACAGTAGCCTAAATAAAGGTATAATAATCTCACCAAAATATTTATACATGCATTAAATAATTAAAGCGTGAATGAATGAACGTTTACTGTAAATTATGAAACTAAACACTGACTGTAAAAAATTGCAAATTTGCATAACCAGAGAACTGCACGGTAAAGCATATGACAGCAGCAAAGTTACTAATAGTTAAATTTTGATTAAAAGCTGAATATAACCCTAAATACACAAATGCAGGAACTATTCAGATGTCATCATTAATTAGCAGCAAGGTCTTTCAGACCCAAGATCTTGGTTAGAAGTAGGGCATTATATAACTCGTAATATAAATAAATAAATAAATAAATACATTCTTTATTGTTTCACAGCTTACACGAAAGTATAAAAAGAGAGCACAGCAAAACAACTTACAGCAAGTAAGCCAAAACAATCACGAGGCGAAGTTCAGGAGGTGTCCTGTTCTTCCACTTAACCTACGACGTAAAGAAATCAGAGTTGTGGAATGCCAAAAGATATATTAAATTAGAAGTCACTTATAATTAAGTAACCTGACGCTACATATATAAGTACAAAACTCTCGCAAATTAGGAATAGTTAATGCAAGCCCAACTGTTTATCGGATAGAGCAACACTGAGCCCCTGTTTGAATTTTTGAAAGTTATCGGACTTAAGCTTAGGGGGAAGTGAATTGTAGAATTTAGAAATCTGATAAGAGTATGACCTTTGAAATAGAGAACTGGAATGTAAGGGTATAGTTAATAATCCCCTATGCCTCAAGTTGAGATGATGTACATCTGTTCTAAAGCTAATCCTGTTGTATAAATACTTAGGGCATTTATGATTAAGGATTTTAAAAAATAGTATTCCCGAATGTAGTAAACGGCGACTGTGCATACTCAACCAGTTAAGCTCAAGGAGTCTGTGCGATATATGTTCTCTTCTACTGATGCATAATATAAACCTCATACACGCATTTTGCAATTTTTGAATTCGTTTAGCTGCGACTGCTGTTAAACATGGACCGTAAACAACATCACAGTGTGTCATATGGGAAAGCACGAGAGCGTCACATAATCGTTTCTTTAAATCTATTGTTAAAAAGGTGCGATTAGTGTAAAGCAACTTTAAATTACAATAAGCCCTTTGCAGACATTTATTCACATGCATTTCAAACCTTAGATCGGCATCAATAATTAGTCCCAGATTCTTTACATTGTCCACAAAAGATATTGTTTCATTATCGATTGTGATAGTTACGGTTTCCGCTATTGAAGCTCGATAAGCTTTTTTCCCGAACAATATACAAACAGTTTTTGATGGATTAAGCATAAGTGAGTGTTTTTTTGATATATCAGCTAAGCGCATTAAGTCGGTGTTAATTATATTCTCAGCATCTAAGCTATCCTTGATGTCAAAGGAATAGTATAATTGAGTGTCGTCGGCGTACATATGTAATTTGCAGTTCGAGATAGAATTATGGAAGTTATTGGTGTAGACAATGTAAAGAAGTGGTCCCAATATCGATCCTTGTGGAACTCTCACTCTCAACTCCAAGGACCCAGAGACGACCCCGTCCAAGAATACTCTTTGAGTTTGATCAGTTAAATAGCTTCGCATTAACTGAATAGCATTTGAAGATAGTCCTATAAAATGCAGAATAGCTAGAAGCATATTGTGTTTAATCATTTCAAATGCTTTACTAAAATCTAATAGTACCAGAATAGTAAAGAGACCACGATCAGTAGCTTTAAAAATATCATCAGTGATATTTAATAAAGCTGTAGCACAACTATGACCTGGCCTAAAGCCCGACTGCATTTGCGGGAGAATATTGTACCTTGCAATATGACTCCGTAATTGACTATCCATAACTCTTTCCAATATTTTCGATAGCGTTGGAAGCAAGCTTATAGGACGTAAATCTTTGTACGTGGTCGGCTCAGAGACCTTGGGCAAAGGCTTGATTATGGCCTGTTTCCATAATAAAGGAAAATTATGCGACTGTAACGAATAATTAATTAAGTGGGTAACATATGGAAGTATATAAGGGGAACAGATATGTAATAGAATTATATTAATGCCATCGGCACCAGTAGATTTAGATTTTATAGAATTTAATATTTTCTGAACTTCTTCCTCATTTACAGAGGTAAAATCAAAAGGCTCATCAAAGTCGCATTTGAGATTGTTGTTGTAAAACTGTAATAAATCGTCATCGGATATGTTAAGACTAGGTATTGAGTTGACATAATAATTATTTATATTGTCGGGAACTTTGAGTGCATGCGGTATATTTTTATTTTTTGTTGCTCTAACAATTTCGAATTGTTTTAAATTTTTCCATAAAGTTTTGGAATTATTCGAACGGAGTGAATATTGAAGGTATGCCTTTTTTTCTCTGTAAATAGAGGAAGTAGTGAAATTTCGTAAAGTTTTGTAATATTCAAAATGAGCAACCTTATGTGTGCGTTTATATCGTTGTAAAGCCTTATCTCTGAGTGACATCATCAATTTAATATTGGAAGTGATCCAAGGTTTCGGCGGTCTGTTGAAAACAGAAGTTTTAACGGGAAAATAGACATTTATTAAATCTATAAGTAGAGTGTTAAAATATTGTACTTTATCATCAATATTAGCTAAATTGTAAATATGATCTAAGGGTAATGTTTGAAGTTCTGCATAAAATTCATTAATGTCCGAATTTTTAAAATCCCTATACAGTGTGGTCCATTAAGTGTGCAACAAATGGGAAATTTTTTTATTAGTTGTACAATCGAAATTTAAATATTGCCAAAAGTTAGTGCATGTGCGATAACCATATCAGATGTTCTTAGAATGGCTTCAAGTCAAACAATATACAGGGCAGGACAAAAAATATGAAATTCGTTCAAGAACAAAGTTACCTTATTTCAAAAAATATAGCAAAATTTTATTGAGAAAAGTTGTTTAGAATTAAAAGTTATGCTCAAATACAAAGTCACGGCCTCCTATTCGAATTTTGATTCTTTTTTGGAAAATTTTGTATTACCCCGGTATGATAAATATTTCTATTATTTTGATTTTATATGTATTTAAAGTAGCCACAACCACATCCCTTTTAAATAACTTTTAGCAACTTGAAGCGTATTTGTAAAATTTACTTGGATTTATATTTTTTTAGGTAAGCGTCCACTTCATGTTTGTTGCAACGATATTTAACAGAACTTTAGAATTTCGCAAATATTCTTTTTAACAAGGCAAATGCTTTACTAATAATAATTTACATATGAAAAGCTCTTAATAAAATCAGAATAATAAAAATATGTATCATACGGGGATAATACACAATTTTACAAAAAAAGAATAAAAATTCGAATAGGAGGCCGTGAATTTGTATTTAAGCATAACTTTTGATTCTAAACAACTTTTCTCAATAAAATTTTGCTATATTTTTTGAAATAAGGTAACTTTATTCTTGAACGAATTACATATTTTTTGTCCTGCCCTGTATATTGTTTGACTTGAAGCCATTCTAAGGGCATCTGATATGGTTATCAAACATGCACTAACTTTTGGCGGTATTTAAATGTCGGTTTTACAACTAATAAAAAAATGTCCCATTTGTTGCACACTTAATGGACCACACTGTATACTTTACAACAGTTTTCAGTTTTACTCACAGTTACATTTATTTCCCAAGTTATAAACTGATGATCAGAAATAGTAGGTATATCAACAATTTCTGTGTTATTTATAATGTCAACATTTGTAGTTATAACTAAATCGATTAAAGTTAGAGATGTTCTTGTAATGCGTGTAGGAGAATTAATAATCTGCACCAGACCAAATGAGTCCAAAAATGATTGCATACTCACAGAGGCCGGCCGCTCAGCCTTCAACATATCAATATTGAAATCTCCACAAAAAATAGTTTCATCATACGTACAAAATGTTTGTGAAAGAGTGTTTTCCAGTTCATTTATAAATTCATTAACGTTTTGTTTAGGAGGCCTATATACAACTCCGATAGCCAGTGATAGTTTTTTAGATTTGATACCAACCCAAAGTTGTTCTATATACGCTTAGTAAATAATTAATATGTATCATCAGTTTTGTGCGTCACGAAAATCGAATCAAATAAAGCAATATCTTGCAAGTACGGAACTAACGTGGGTAATTCAACCATGTTAAACGGTTATTAGCATGACGTGATTATCCAAATCTTAAATTTCTCAAAACAGCATGCAACATTGCTTCACAAGATCGTAAATTACAAATTTGATAAGTAAATTTAGGAAAAAATTAGTCAAACATTATTTAAAATTTATTATTTTTGATGATAAATAAAAATCATATAGTCGTGAATATACTTTAATTGAAGTTTAAAGTAAAATTTTAAAAAATTAGACGTTTCGCCATTTTTGATACATGCATAAGGAAAAATGTTATTGTTCGCTAATCCTATTGTTTCTATTTCAGAATTTATTAAACAAATAATTGGGGGTCGAGTGGCTGACCGGAAGCCAGGAGTTGGCACTAACCTGCCCCGCGGCGGAAGGTCAACTACAGGGGAGGACAAAGGCATAGCACTCCAGCCTCTGAAATCCCAAGACCGTTGGGTATCACCTTCAATGATTGGTGATATGTGATCTCAGATTGCATCCTACACGTGGTGGCCCTGTTGAAACTAAACCCAGCGGATCTAGACTGGGAAGTCGATAAACATCAGTCAAGCCAAGTTGGAAGATATCGTGACGAGGGCTGCATGGAACTGGGGAGGCAGTTTCACGAACGATTCCTTCGGAGCACCTGGCGCAACTCCGTCGTACTAAGTCGCCTTACCTCGTCGTTCGGGCTCCGGCGAGGGTTCACCTTTTTTCCCGATCACTCGTGGGAACAACATGGAGGACTTAAATTTAACAATAAAAACAAAAAAAAACGAAAACCTAAAAAAAAAAAACTCTCCCCCTAGGGGGGCAACCCCAGGGATCGGCTGGAGGATCTTGGATGGATCCAGCCGAATACAGGAAACTATCGGGCGCTGCAAAGCGAAAACTGAAGCGCCAACGACTGCAAGAGGCAGGAACCGGGAGCAAAGGCACCGGGACAGTCCCAAGCAGTCAGCCGCAACCAGGGCCTTCAGGGACCAGGGCTGGCGCAAGAAAAGGGGACGACGGGAGAGGATCAAAAAGGAACCGATCCGAAGGAAGTACCCCAAAGCAGCAGAAAAAAAGGAGCAGGGTGGAAGAACCTGCTCGTAGTTACAAAGAGGCCATCACTGGGGAAAAAATGGTAATTCTGCCAGACGGTTACCCAGATGAGACCTTAAATGTCGAGCAGGCAGGGTTGACTGGAACCTATCTGCTTGAAAAAAATTGATGAAATTTAAGTTGGGGGGAATGTACCCCACCCGAGATTTCTTGAGGTACGCCACGGCAGGGGAAGACTTAACGTGACCTGCGCTGACCTCGAAACCAGAACGTGGCTGGAAACAACAATAAAAGGCTGTATACCATGGGAGCGAGCAAAACTAGTACTCAGGGAGGCCAAGGACGTTTCCAAACCAGTATACACCCTAGCTTGGATTCCAGGACCAGTACTGGAAGCCAAAACTATTCTGCACAGGCTGCAGAAACAGAATAAAGGTCTTTCCACAAAGACCTGGCAGGTGACGGACTCCAAGCCGGACCCCAAGGGACAGCAGGTAGTCATCGCCATGTCAGAACAGTCCTGGACTCAGCTACAGGACGTTGACTATAGGCCCTTCCTAAACTTCTCCCGGGTATCTTTTAAGAAACTGGGTAAGAAGAAGGAGGAAGACGTGAAGAAAGAAGGGCAGGCAGAAGAAGAAGGACCTTCTCAGGCGATGGAAGTGGAGGGATCTTTGGAACCTCCACTCTCGCAATCGCCAGAGGAAATGGAGGTAGAGGGGCCTCGGGAATCTCTACCAGCAGAAGAGCCACAGGCGGAAGGGACTTCAGAACCCCCCCAGGTGAAAGAAGGGGGAGGATCTAAGGAACCTCCCTCTCCTTAAGCCCAAAAACCTAAGTAGAAGCTACAATGGCGCTGAAACTGCTACAGGTAAATATACACCATTGTAAGAACGCATCGGCGGTCTTACAGGCTTATGCCATCAAAAATAATATTGATATTATATTAATTCAAGAACCTTGGATTAAGGGTAATAAAATAATGGGACTAGGTATGACCAAGGGCTGGACTCTGTACAGCTCCGATGAAGTCATGCCTAGAACCTGCATACTTGCTAAATCAAATTTGAATCTGATCACATTAAGAGACCTTTCTTGTAGGGATCTTGTGGCAGTCAAAACCAAAATGGCTATGGAAGGGAACGAGATGGAACTCATTATCTGATCCGTATACCTCCCATATGACCAGCCAGGAGATCCACCCACTCCTGAGATGAGGAAGCTAGTAGGACACTGCAGAGGGGCGAATCTGCAGCTACTACTAGGATGTGATGCAAACGCTCACCACATAGCGTGGGGAAGCAATAACACCAACCCCAGAGGTGAGTCACTCCTTGATTTCTTTTTAGAAAATAGGCTCTTGACAATGAATCTAGGCAATAAACCCACATTTGTAACTAGTGTTAGAATGGAGGTAATTGATATAACTGTAGCCACTACAGCTATGGCAAACATGCTAGAAAAATGGTATGTATCTGAAGACCCATCGCTCTCGGACCACAGATACATCAGATTTGACATCAAAACACCAGTGCTAACCGACCTGGAGTACAGGAATCCCAGAAACTGCAACTGGGGGTCATATAAAGAGAACCTTAAGCAGGCACTACAGGATTGCCCCTCCAGGGCCAGTAACACTGTTGAATTAGAAACAATGGCAGATGCCATCGCTGAATCACTGATAAATGCCTTCGAATCGAGTTGTACTGCAACTTCCAGAAGGTCAACCAAAGATGTTCCATGGTGGAACGGTCGACTTTCAGAGCTGCGGGTGGAGACAAGAAGGCTATTTAACAAAGCAAAAAGGACAGGGAAGTGGGAACCTTATAAAGAAGTCCTTACAAAATACAATAAAGAAGTGAGGAAAGCAAAACGATCCTCATGGAGGGAGTACTGCAAGGGAGTCGACAAGACACCAGAATGTGCAAAACTACAAAAAGCGCTAGCGAAAGATAGACCACAGATAGTGGGAACACTAAAAAAACCTGAAGGAGGATACACGGAAACTGGGAAAGAAACACTGGCAGTTTTACTACAAGCACACTTCCCAGGCAGTATACTATTACAAGAAGATAATACCAGTGATCACGGTGTAGAAATACCTTTACGCAGGGCCACACAAGAGAACTGGAAGACAGCACATCAAGTGATAAACATAACAAAACTTAAATGGGCATTACACAGTTTTGAACCATTTAAAGCTCCAGGTGGAGACGAGATCTACCCAGCTCTACTCACTCAGGGCTGGGGTGAACTATCCACCCGTCTATGTGCAATGCTAAGGGCAAGTCTGGCCCTAGATTACATACCAGCAAGCTGGAGAAAAGTGAGAGTGGTATTTATACCAAAGCCGGGAAAGGAAAGCTATGCCCAGGCGAAATCTTACCGACCAATAAGTCTGACGTCATTCATTCTGAAGACGCTAGAAAAGTTAATTGACAGGTATATAAGGGACGAAGTACTGGTGATTTCTCCATTACATAGATACCAATATGCCTACCAATCAGGAAAATTCTGCGAACTGGCTATACACGAACTAGTCAGCAAGGGGGAAAAAACTATACAATCCAAAGACTTTGGCCTAGGAGCCTTTCTGGACATCGAAGGTGCTTTTGACAACACCTCGTTCGACTCAATTCATCTAGCCTTGAATAGCAGGGGAATAAACGACACCCTGAGCAGATGGATACTAAACATGCTTAAAAGCAGAGTCATAACCACTTCTCTTTATAAGACAACCGTGAAAGTGTCGGTGACCAGAGGGTGCCCACAAGGAGGGGTATTGTCACCTCTACTGTGGAACCTCGTGGTGAATGGCCTTCTACGGGAACTAGAGGAGAGGGGCTTATACACACAGGGCTACGCTGACGACATCACCATCTACATACACGGAAAATTTGAGGGCGTAGTATTCGAAAGAATGCAATTGGCACCACAATTGTGTGGAATAAACAGGCCACTGGCCTAATATAAGAGGAAGAAGAAGAAGCAATTGGCCCTCAACATTGTGGAAAGATGGTGTGAAGCCAAGGAACTATCGGTCAACCCGGAAAAGACCTCGCTTCTGTCAATCACAAGAAGGAAGAAAAACAAGTATAGGAAACTAAAACTATACGGAAAAGAACTACAGATGGTGGAGAAGGTCAAATATTTGGGTGTGATTTTAGACACCAAATTGACATTCAAACACCATATGGAAGATGTTACAAGCAAAGGCTGCAGAGCATTCTGGACCTGCAGAAGAATGTTTGGAAAAACATGGGGACTGTCACCAAAAATGGTATACTGGCTCTTCACAACAGTCATTATACCAACGATAACCTATGCATCCTTGGTATGGTGGCAGAAGGCAAGCAATATTAAAAATAAGAACTTGCTTAGCAAAATACAAAGAATGGCCTGTATTGGAATAACGGGGGCAATGTCAACAACCCCGACAGCCGCGTTAGAAGCCTTGCTAAACCTTCCCCCATTACACCTAAGGGTAGAGGCGGAAGCGAGACTAGGGGCATATAGGCTGAAAACACAAGGGTATGATCGTTATCCTGGACATCGAGGATACCATACCGAAATCTTTAACCGATTACGTGAAAACCTCATCCTGCAGATGAAGTCCGACAAAATAAAGACATCCTACCAGTTCCAAAAACCGTTTGAAGTATATCTTCCAGAGCGGGAAGAGTGGAACGAGGAAGAAGTCTTAACCAAACTAAAGGGGGAAGTCTGGTACACAGACGGATCAAGAACAGAAAATGGAACAGGTCTGGGCATTTATGGTACGGGACCAGGAAATGCAATAAGCATAAACCTGGGACAATATGCAACAGTATTCCAGACCGAGGTAACAGCAATTCTAACCTGCGCCCAATTAATGGTGCAGAGATCCTACAAAGGCAGGAGAATACACATCCTGACGGACAGCCAAGCAGCTTTAAAAGCGCTGTCATCTAACCAGTTCAACTCAGAACTGGTATATGAATGCCATAAAAAACTGGTTCAACTGGGAGAACACAACAAACTTAGCCTGTTGTGGGTCCCAGGTCACCAAGGAATAATAGGCAACGAAAAAGCAGACAAACTAGCAAAATCAGCCAGTACTATCCAGCTGATAGGACCAGAGCCTACCTGTAACATAGCTTATAGCTTGATCAGGGAGCAAACTAGAAGCTGGTTACGAGATAAACATCGCAAATTCTGGCACGACTACCCTAAAGCAAGGCACTCTAGGAACTTCATAGGGGAAGCGTCCAAGAAAGCGACACTGGCACTCCTGGAAAATGGAAGGGAGAAAATAAAACACATAGCAAGGATAACTACAGGACACTGTTATATGAAAAAACATATGCACACAATAGGAGTGGCAACAAACACAGAATGTAGATTCTGTGAAGAGGAGGACGAGACTCCAATCCACTGGATATGCGAGTGCGAGGAACTCATAACTCTGCGACATAAACACTTTGGGGAAACAACAATTGAACCCGAACTGCTGATAAACACCTCACTAAACTCACTAGGAAGCTTTTTTGAGGACATCGAAATACCTCTGTGAGGCTAGGTGAAGCACTGGGATGTGCACAATAGGTCTTTTAGGCCGCAGTGCAGAAAGGGGAACTAACCCAACCAGAAGTATATATATAATAAACAACTAATTTGTAATGATCCTTTAATATTACTGATAAAGCCATCAAAAATAGCGAAACGCCTATTTTTTTTTTAAATTTACTTCAAACTTTGATTAAAGTATATTCACGACTGTATGATTTTATTTATCATAAAAAATAATACATTTTAAATAATGTTTGACTAATTTTCTCCTAAATTTACTTATCAAATTTTACCCAAGTCAAATTATAATTTTTTTAAGTAAATTACAAATAATATTAACGTGGATGCTACGGGTAACACATTCACAATTACAAATACCTTTGACAAATGACAAGCGTGTTTACAATTAAATGCTGATTTGTAAATAGTAAATTTTTGATCAATAAACTGTACTAAATAGGTAAATTCCTACGTCTAGCTATTAATTCAAGTAATTCATGACGACATTCTAATGTTTGCCAAATACAATATAAGTTAATACGAAACACAAATATATTAAAAACGAATTACATCACTACAGGTTATGTGAGGCCAGCAGGCAGCGTAAAAAACTAATTTAAACAGACCCCTGGTAGCTCACAGGCGTACAGGAAAACCTCTCGGTAAGCCTCGAAGAAGCTAGGTGATGGTTTCAGTGTCGCGTTCGACGACACAGGTATGATATGATTACGACGCTGCGGCACCAATCACTACGAACCTGATGCGGAAATGGAGTCCTCACGGTCGCAAGAAGAAGGCGGGACAAACTTGCAAAAGATCAAGAAGGAGCTGCGTTCGCCCATCCAAAAGTGTGCGGAATTCAATCGTACGAGAAGGGGGAGCTACAATTAAATGCAACACAACAGAATCCTACGTATGACGTACAAAAGAAAATTAGGCATACAGTTTTGATGTCCAGCCCCCCCCCCCTCACACAACTTATCAGTAGCGAATAATAACGAAGAAGAAAGGGGCGAACTTCCTGCAATACACGAATCAGCGGAGAATGTACTGGGCTACGCAGAGGGAGAAAGCAGGAATACGAAGTGGTTCGACTAGGAGTGTAAGAACAGTTTGGAAAGGAAAAACAGAGCAAGACAGAAAATGTTACAGAACAACACTGAAGCAAACAGGGACGAGTACACATACCTAAGAAGAGAAGCTACGAAGCTGTGTAGGCAGAAGAAAAGATACATGTACAATAAACGAATTGAAGAAATGAAAGATTACAGCAGTCGGAATAAGATAAGAAAATTCTACAGAATGGTGAAAAACAACGAGGAGAAGTATAAAACTTTTACATACGCCTGTAAAAATAAGGAAGGAGTCCTCCTATCTGAGAGAAGTGCCATACTCAACAGGTGGAAAGAGCACTTTCAAGGTTTGCTAAGAGATGAGAGAGAGGTGCAATTAGAAAGAGGAGTCGACGTATGGGTGCAAGAAGAGGATGTAGATCAAAGAGGCGAGGAACCCCCATCACTAGACGAAGTGGGAGTAGTTATTAAGAAAATTAAGAACAATAAAGCGCCAGGTCAAGACGGATTAGTGGACGAGTTAATAAAAAGCAATGGTCAGGATATTGACATAATTAAGTTCATTTGGAGAAACGCAAAAAATCCCGACGACTGGAAGTGTGGCGTAATAGTACCACTGTTGAAAAAAGGTTATAAGTTCATGTGCGACAACTACAGCGGTATAACATTACTAAATGTATCCTATAAGATATTCTTAAATATACTCTTCAACCGTTTGGTTAAGTATGCGAAACAACAACTGGGTGACTACCAAAATGGGTTCAGGCCAAATCGATCGACAAGAGATAGCATTTTTATCACTAGACAAACCATGGAAAAAGCATACGAGCACAATATCGAACTATACAACCTGTTTATCGACTTTAGACAGGCATTTGATAAAGTGAAACGAGGCAAGATAATAGAAAGGTTAAAAGATCTCGAAATACCAAAGAAGCTGACTAGACTGGTGTGCATGACTGTACAGGGGTCCAAAGCAAGGGTAGTAATTCAACAGCAGTTTTCAGACCAATTCGCGATAAACACCGGAGTAAGGCAGGGTGATGCCCTTTCAGCAATGATATTTAACCCAATGTTGAAGTCAGTAATAAGAAAAATAGATTTTGAAAGAAATATCAGAACAAAAATGATCCAAATCAAGGCATACGCATACGCAGATGACCTCGTCTTAACAAGTAGAAGCATGAACAAGCTCAAAATAGTGTTCAGAAAATTGGAGAAGGAAGCAAAAGGAATTGGCCTACTCGTAAACGAGAAAAAAACGAAATACTTGAGAATTAACAAAGGTGAAAACCAGCTGCAAAATCTAAAAATAGGAAATTACAATTTCGAGGGGGTGGGCGAGTTCGTATACTTAGGTTCACAACTAAACACCACAAATACCACAAGCGAGGAAATAACAAGGTGCATTCAGAATGGAAGCAAAAGTTATGCTGTTTATAAGAATATGATGAAATCAAAAATACTGCAACGTGCATCCAAATGGAAGGTGTGCAAGTCAATGATAAGACCAATGATGATCTACGAGTGCGAGACGTGGTCTTTAACAATAAGCAACCAAAACGCGCTACGAACTACGGAAAGAGCCATAATGAGGAGGATATGGGGCTCAGTGCAAGATATGAATGATCCACGGATATAGTGCGTTTTCTGAAAGCTCAAAGACTCAGGTGGCTGGAGCATGTCTAGCGGATGGGGAGTGACAGGGCAGTAAAAACTGTAATGGAATAGAGACCAGACTACGGAAGGACCAGGGGAAAACCCAAGGAAAGATGGCTAGACGGTGTTCAGCGGGAGAACTTTAGGGGTGCTCAACTGGAGACGAGTTGCACAGGACAGAGCCCGGTGAATCAACGTTGAAAAGGAGGCTAAAATCCACAAAGGATTGTAACGCCGGTTAAGTAAGTAAATTAAGTAAGAATCTCAGTGATTGGTATAACTGCTCCAACAACCAACTTTTCAGATCAGCGCCATCAAAGATTCAAATTGCCTTGGTGATCTCCAACCTTCGGAATGAAGATGGTACTGGAAGAAGGTGAATAATAATTATTAATTATACAATGGAGTCAACTTGTGAACGCCATTGGTTACTCGAAGTTGGAAACCACTGCCCTCTGGCTGGGTGGAGGGTGACTTACCTCACACTCACTTAGGTTGCATTAAATGGGCCCACTATGCTACCTACCAACATCCCTCCAAGTTGGATATCACTCAACTCAAACCATCCATTCCTTTGAATGTACTTAAGGACGACTGCAATATCGAGCCAACGTGAATTATCTTGACTCTTGGAAGATTTAGGCAGTGGCACAGAACTTGTTCTGCTGTTTCGTAATTCTCGTTGCATCCGCTGATTTAGAATGCAGTATCCAGATAGAATACCCACTAGTCGAATGTTCCGTTGGGAACAATATTTGGCTGTCTTTGGTGAGGGCGCTGTAATAGCAGCCCTTGATTGATGACAACTTTGCATGTTAACCCAACTTCGTGTGAAGCCGTTTAAGGTTTTTTTATATAGCATGGAGCTTAATCATGTCAGGTATTTAGGTATTCTGGGTTAAGAGCAATAACCCTCACTTTAGTACAAGCCTTTTTAAGTTCTTGGATTAAAGTATCAAAATTTGAAATACCTTTTACTAAAGCAGCTCTCTTTAAATCACCTTCAACCCCATCAAGAGCAACTTATCCATGCCCAGTTTCACTATAAAGCCATCGTAATTCACAAAATGGCATTTTTCTGAGAAAGTGTGTTTCTATTAGATATAATACTTTTTTATTGCGCATTAAGTCCATGGGCCATCGCTCAGAAAATGGTTCTTTATGATAATTGGCGCAATTACTTTTATTGTTGCTGTGCCAAGATTTAGGTGTACACATGCTGCCCCTGGGCCATGTCGTAGGCTGTCAGATAGAGTACAAATGATGTATGTGCAAGGGCTTATAGTCGCGGAGGGTAATTTAAGGCTTGGATATCTATTTGCTATTTAATTATATTAACAGTGATGGTGTCATATTTTTTCGGGCAGAATGTTATGAGATGACAATGAATCAATAAAGTTTGCATAACTGTATTTTCTTATTATGCTGCATGCAATATTTTCCATAAATTTTCTTTTTGTTCACATTAGTTCTTGCAGTTATGGTCTCTTTTGCCATTCTTTAATCTCTGCATCCCTTTTTCATATTTTCTTCCTAAGTTCTGTTTTTCTAACATGTCCTCAAGCACATGTATTCTTAGTTTTAAGTGCTTTCTCTTCTTTTAACATTTTATCCAAACTCTACTCTACTTGCATTATTAAAAGTTGAGGGGGATGGATTAGGAGTTTGGTAGTTTCAATTATAATCGTCCAGAACATCTGGAACGTCCCACTCTGTCTACGACAGTTACTGGAAAATTAATCGAAAATAATTTATCAAAACATAATTAATCGAAATAACAATTCATCGAAAGGATAATTAATCGAAATGTAATTTAACCAAACACAATTCATCGAATCAACAATTTATCGAAAGAGAAATTCATCGAAATTTCGCAAAAAGCATCCGGTTTTTTGAGAATAGGATATATATTTTTTAATTTGTTTTGAGTTTAATTCTACCGAACAAATCCACCCTAGCTTTTCTTTACACTTTATCAAAGTTGAGAAATTACAGCATGTCATTGGCGTGGTTAGAAGTTTTTGTTGTTTCCTTTACATTTGTAAAACTCGTAAAACGATTCTTGTGTCATTTGTTTTTGTTATTGTAAATAATACGTTATGTGTATGACCAACAAAATTTAATATAAGCTTTGAATATAAAAGAAAACAGGAATACTTATGTAAAAGTAAACATAACACGCCTTGTCTAAAATGGCTGTTGACTTAAGCATGTCAGCGACATGCTGCAATTTTTACGATTTATGCGGTACAATTAAACTAAAGAAGATTAAAAATTAATGTTATTAAAAAATTGATGAAATTTCTATAATACAAAATATCGATAAATTTTTCTTTCGATGAATTGTTGTTTCGATGAATTGCGTTTCGATTAATTGTATTTGATTAATTGTGTTTCGATTCATTGTTTTCGATGAATTTACCTGGACTCGTCTACTATCTATCGAAGCTGATGATGATGAATCTTTATCTTCGTTTTCTAGCCTCATAACACCTCTTAGTTTTTTGCTTCCATGTTTCCGAATTGATCTTTGTTCAGGCTCATTAATTCGTTAACGCTTACGATTTTTCCTGCTTTTATTTTAGAATGGTACCGTTCTCAGTCTTTCATTTTCGTTTATTCATACTTAATACGGTTATTTCTCAATTATTCACAATGTTTCCTCATATCCTCCTCGTTTTTAAAAGTGTTTTATCTGCATCTATTTCCTCCTCTTTTCTATTTTTTGTCATTGTATGCCTTTACTGGCCCTGAAAAATGGCAATATTTTATTTTCCTGATTCTTATAAGTGAAATCTTGACACCTTGGTGATCAGAGTAGATAACGGAGGAAGTAGTGCGCCATATGCTAGAATATTTTGAGGTTAGGATAGACATTTTCGATTACGAAAAATTGTTTTTAATTCTTGACTTTCTGCTAGCAACAATTATTAAGTTTCAAAATAAACCTGGACAGCAAAATATTAAACGAAGGTGATAAGTGATCTTGACCCACTGGAGCCCTCTTACCTTATATTAATGTGGCAATCACACTCAAATCACTAAACGTTTATAGATGTTTCAGCTAAATGGCAAGGCTTTCTTGTGGTTCATGTCTATGCTGTAGATTTCGCTCCCAATATACAGAGGCCAGCAGCAGCGATTTTTTCTCTTACTCCTGAGCGATTTAAATGCTGTCACTTTTGACGGAACTCTGCTGAGGTCTGCTAAAGTCATCATTAGTCTAAGACGCTATTTGCATTATGGCTGCAAATTTGTTTGCGTTTAGGAGTTCGGATAAACTTCAATATAGCGTCACCAGTCAGTTCACAAATATGTGAATCTTTTGGTTTGGAGTTATAATTTTAGGTTAGCTGCAGTTTAAGATTTGTGTGTACGTATTACACAATATTCTATCATTTGTGTGGAAACCACTGCTTTTCGGGGGTTTTCTGAGCTTGTGCGGTAAATGTCAAACCCAGTGGGGACGCTATACTGAAGTTTTCCCAGGAGTTCTTGCTGACTTCTTTTTTAACTGTGTACCTACGGAGTATGTAAGAAGCGTTAAATTTGAAGAGAATATTGTGTTGCGGACCGCACAATGTAAGTTGCTTTATATTTTTACCTACTTGTTTCTAATTGTGTTTTGATTTATTGCATGAAGTCCAAGTGTTGCGGTTACGAAGTATTTATGGAGAACTTACATCACTTAGTGAGCAGCGTACATCTACCAATCACATACACACTCTGCGGAGTAATCATGAAGAAAATGCAAAATTCTTTTTTTGCATAGTAATCGTGAAAGTCGTCTTTTTTTAACGAAAAATCGTATTGCAAGTTCCATTTTTTAACGCAAAAATCGTGAAAAATGGTAATTTAATATACAAGTCGATAAAGTTAAATTTTATCTACGAGTGAATCGTTTAACGTCGCGACGAAAAAAATAATGACAGTCAATCACATTTCAAAATGTCAGTAGCTAGATTGGGTTGCTACGATAATACGAAGCTGTCATATTTAATTTAAACAAAAGTTAGAAAATTACATTGCTTTATCTATCCTTGATGTTAAAGTGCTACTTTATCTATCCTTGCTGTTAAAGTAAAATTTGACCTTTTGTTTTGAGTTGATAAAAGCACACTTTAACGTGTGCTATAGAAAAAAGTTACTTTTTTAACTATTTTATTGAAATGTCAATTTGACAGTTGACCTTTTCGACTAAATTTCGACCAAGAGATCACTATGCAAAAAAACTACGCGTACAACACGTTTTGAAAGTACTTTTTTTCATTAATTTTCTTAATTAACTCGGGCTTCGCCCTCGTTATCAAACTGCAAATTCGTGAAAATAAGTATTGCTTTCAAAGCTAGTTGTACAAATTACTAATGGCTATTTTCTTGCTTATTGTGATTGATACTATAAGTTTAATCATTTATTCTTATAGAATGGTGGAAAATATAGTAGTAATTTACTATTGCAACTCTCATAACTACTCCAAGTACACAAATTAATAATTCTATGAACATGGTTTCATAGATATAGTTTTTGCATATTGGTCGGGCAATTAATAGAAACGCTTCCATTAAGTGTACGCGACCAAAATGAGGACTAACTTTTGGTGACCGCAACTTTTAGGCGGCGACGTTCCTGGAACTTGTCCGGCCACCCAATGACGTTGGGGTTATGTAGCGGCGACGTTGCGACTTTGCAGCCTCGACTTTCTCTGAATTTTACTACTTGTTTAGATTAGTGTCGCTTGTTTCGCTTGTCGCTTGTCGCTTGTTCCTTGCTCAGGCACTAAATCGAATACTATAAAAATAATGTTAGAGGGTAAAACTTGTACTGCTTCCCGATGGTCTGAGTGGAAAAGCTAATATAAATTCAAGTGTACTAACAAATATAGTGATATATACAATTCAGACCACGCGCCATTAAAAAATGTACTTTTGATTAAAATACTGGGTTAAAAATATTTAACATCAACTGTAAATATGAGAGTCTAGATACGGAACACATTCTTAATTGTTTTCTTTTTACCGAAAGCTGATTATTGTCGGAAATTTTGCTCATCAATCTATGGTATTTGGAAGAAATAACTTTGAAGTAGTTTTAACTAATGCATATAACTTTAAAGTACTGGCTACTTGACTATAGTGTGACGATAACTATAGATATGATACTTTAAAGTTATATTCACTTATTGAAGTGCAAAATGGAACTGTAGCACCACTCTCAAGAGTTGTGCCTAGCACAAACTGAATGTTTAAAGTTCCCGTCAGGGAGTATGGTTCTACAGAAAACATTAATATCTCTAACTTTTAAACCAACATTTTTTTCAGATCAGCGAGCAGTGTCGTACACATTGATTATGTGCTTTAATAAAATACAAAAAGGTAATGGCTTCATAGTCTAAAATATTGTTTTACAGTGCTGTTAAAGTTATTTGTTTTAAGAGCTTCAAATTTCTATAAATGGTCGTAATATTTCGCTAAATCGTTTCTTTTTTGTGACCAACTTTGTCTCTGCAAACAGACGCCATTATTAAGTAAAAAACGACTTCCGGGATTGGACCGTGCCATTATTGAGGTCGAAGAACTCACCGTTTCGTCCACTTTCGTAAGGGGCTTCATCAGGAGGAACAAGCAAGAAGAGCACGGTAACTCAACGTGTAAACCACGCCAGAGGCGAAACTCGATTAACGAGTTACCCTTACGAAAGTGGGCGAAACGTTGGGTTCTTCGACCTCAATAATGACACGGTCCAACCCCGGAAGTCGTGTTTTACTTAATGACAGTGGCGTGAAAGCCTGTGAAATCAGACGCCATTATTTTATAAATATTGGAAAGTAGATGATGAATTTAATAGGTGCACTCACTTTCTAGTAATAGTGCATAGTGACGTTTCATTCAACAGGTAGTGGAAACGTTATTAACACTAGTAGGTAAGTATTGCTTACAAGTTGCACAACCTTCGTCGAAGAAGCTATCAAAACTACTTCAAAGTAGCTGCTTCTAAACTAAATTTGAGTAGCATGCATTAGTCGCCGCTACCATCACCTTTAAGTTCTTAATACTTTAAGGTTGTCCCAGAGGTAATTACGTCGTTTCTCATACCGGAAAGGCTATCTACAAGTCATATACAGCTGAAAAGTAACCACTACTAGTAAAAATGATGTGGCAACAACTGTCGATTTGTCAAATGAAGTTATTTATACACCAACGTCACAGTTTTAGTGGCGGCTACGTAATAGTTACTTGTTTGAGGTTTCAGAGTCTGTTAGGGTATTGGTGCTAGTTGAGTAGTTTAGTCTTGATTCATTTTGAAGCGAAAAGCATTCGAAGTAAGAGCTTAAAGTGTAGTAGTTCTTCCTTTTAAGGTGGGTACTACTTTGTTAAATTCTTCTCTGCGCTTTACTGTTCCCAACTGCTTTCTTGGTTCTCTTGTTTCCTCTACTTTGCTTTTAAAACGAGCTGTACTAGATGGAATTTTTTGCTGCGGTATATATTTTCTCTAAAATCTAACATAAAGAGATATGCGACTACTTATGATATATTTTTATATACAATTTTGAAAACGCATCAAGCTCGAAGGGCAACGCTCCAATAAGGTCAAATTCGTATAGAAAAGGATGCAGACAATGTAATAACTGCCACAGAAAAACGCCGCCATAACTATTTCATATAAATATTGCATCATCACCGGTTCATGGATTAAACCATTACTAGCTGTTTCCTCCGATCTTCTAATTGGATTTTATTCTTCTTTTTTGTTCCTTCTCTCATTTTTCAATTTCTCCTATTTTGTCAGGTTAAAATTGACTTTTCTATTGACGATTCATCAGGATTCCGCTGCAGATGACAGTTGTATTATTGAAACTAGTACTTAAGACAAGGAAAATATGCTGCACATCAGCTGACTAAATCACACTTGCCTTGGGATAACAGATATTTCTGCTATTAAGTTTTTCCAGTAAAATTTGTTAATTTATATAGTAAAACTACAAATTTGCTTTCAGTTGCACATCAACAAAGACCCTAGACTCCAACCATATATTTACACACTAAATCACCAGCACCCTTGGCTTAATCGTTCATGAATATCCTAGTGCGTGCTGTTTTCAAAAACAAAGCCGTGGGTAAGCTTACATTGTCGACAATTCAATTATATTGTTGTGCAAAGAAACATACAAACGCACGGGGCGGATCCACGCGTTTCAGTCATCAATCAGCCGGGTTTAACCCTTTCAAGCAGCCCCGCGATTTGAATTTCGCGCTTCACTGATTTCCGATCGCGAATGACCGCTGGAATTCAGATGTTTTTGAAACAAGCGAAAGTCACGCTGGGCTTGCTGTTTGCGCGGAAATTGATTGTTCGCGCCCTTCGGCGTGAATTAACGTGATCTGATTTGCTTCGAGTCAAAATAATGGGGCTTTCAGGACGTCACCTTGGATTTGTTCTGTTTCAGTAGATTAATTAAAGTGAAATCGAGGAGCAAACGTAAGGCAGTAGCGCAGCTAACATCATTTGACTACCGTCGACGTTATTGTTCGTTTGTTAAATCAAGATGTACCACGTCATATTTTAAATATTTGTAAATTCCAATTAGTACTTTTTTTAGCTATACTTACCTACTTAATGTTTCTCTCTTCAAATTTTGTACCTCATGTTTACACATTAACTTGGGGTTCTACAAAAATCTCCTCTTTAGGTTTTGCATCTGTAATATTGTGGAACTTCTGTATGGGAGACTGACATCTAGACCCCTTTTTATCAATTACTTTGAGGAAGTTTTACAACAAACCTGGTTTATGCAACGCGAGCAAATATTATAGAATATATTCCATATATCTTCATAAAATTCCTTTATACGAACAGTGTGACCAATAGGAATTGAAGGGTGAACATTTTCTAAGTGTAGAAGAATAGCAGTCAAGCTCAGTTTCGAAGAATCAATGAATATACGTCATTCTTTTGGGTTATGTTCATACCGATTAGCCTAAAGCTTGCATTAAATTGTCAACGTTATTGGAAAACCAAAGATCGACTTTGGTTGAAAAATGTCTGTCCTGAGCCTTCCATCCTTTAATCTGGATCGAAGTACTTTTGCTTGAATTTTTCATAAATTAAAGTTTCGATTCAGGTCACGTTTAGTTCTAATTTAGTTATTATATAAGATTTGTCATCATGAAATGACAAATATTCTTCATCGGCGGTGGACACATACGAGTGTGTTTTCTGTTTTTGAAATAACCTGTTCTTCATTGGAAATTTCCACAAAACACATGTGTTGGCACTGGACGGGACAGAGTTACTAGATGATTAGCAGATGCCACATTAGGATATGTGACTTTCTTGTTATTTTTTTTTTGAAAATTTAAAGATTTTGGTGTAACAAAAGCAGCAGTCCGTCATATGTTGTTTGGTTGTCGTGGGACAGCATAGCCGTGCTCTTAGTTTTTAACTAACTTCTTAGATTAACAGCGCAACGTGTACAATAAATGTGAAGAGCCGAAGGCTTGTTTTGATTTCTGATTTTAAAACCAAGGTGCAAATAATACGATTTTTCTATTAAAAATGTTTCTGTTGATGATAGTGGACTCTCCACAAACAGAACAAAAACCTTTGAGATCATTAACACACGTTCAAAACATGTAAAATGGTGTCACTTTGGCCCACTTTTGCTATGACAAAACAGTAAATTAAATGTTACTGAACGTGAATATGGGTAGGGGATATACAGGTAGTATTTAGCAACTACTTCCAAGAGTTTACAGGTAGTTAGATTAATCTCAAACACCCTTTTTACTTCCTTTTACAATAAAGGAAGCATTGGATTGACCCCAAAAATTCTAAATTCAGTTTTCACCAGATCTTGTTTTAGAGTCCCCTGAACCCAAAAAACCATATTTTTGTTCATTGGTCTGTTTGTCTGTCCGTGTATCTGTAGGCCTGTGAAAAGAATATCTCAAAAACGAAAAGAAGTATGGCATTAAAACTTCATATATAAGTTTTGTGTACTATCTAGATGCGACAGCAAGCTTTTGAAGCAAATCGCATAACCGGAACTATGGTGTATATTCTTGTAATTTTTAAGTTTTTTTCGATTTTTCCAAAACGATTTTTTTGAAAAACTTTACATTTTTGTTACATTTTTAGTATGTATATTGACGTGAGGTAGGTGATTTTCAAGTTGAATACCTCCAAAATGGGTTTATTTTGTTTTTCTTTTTTTTTATTAACTTCTATTTTAAATAGAACACCCGAGAACACCCGGCATATTATTATATTTTTGAATTTGGCTTGAAATTTTAGATAAAATTTGTCTTTTTAACTAACCCTATTTTGTACGGTTTCTGTAGAATCTGCAATTTTTGAAAAATTTTGACAAATGCTTAAAAATTAAAAATCAAATTTTTGGCTAATTATAAGATCACTATAACGGTATAAGGGGTTACAAATTATGTATGTATGTATAAGATCACTGTAAAAGGAAGTTGTGTGCATGTATCACACCAGATTTTTTTAAATTATAATTGTAGGCTGAACTTATTTTAGAGTTTGTTTTCCCTTATAACAGGACAATTGCTGCTATTGGGTCAAAGTAACACCTAGACTGTCATTCATAAATTATATAAGGTCGCAAATCAGTTTAAAAATATACTTTTTATTAGCAAAAATCCATAGTTTAAAGTAAGAATCTCTGAAAAAATGCTATAAAACTTTAAATTGACCACTAGATATAAAAAAGTGGACGTGACTACCTCCCTGGACTTTCCCATACTGGAAACTGTTCATATCGTCTTTATTCAACAGTCTTTACAACATATCAAAATTTCAACTCGATGACTCACGTCTTCACCGTGATAAGCGTTTACACTTTCACGTAAATTGCGGGTAAATATAAAAGAATGTGTAGTTCAAAACGTGACCACCGAGCTTCTGTAGATGGCGCCAAGTGGACAAGCCGCCACTGTGCTAGTTTATGTATTATTTTCCTCAAAACGGCTGTAGCACCGAGGTGAAATTTTCTAAGTACCTGGAAATTATATTTTCTAGGGCATACAAAATCGATTTTTTTATTTTCGCGGAAAAAGATTCTTTGACGCAAAAATATAACAACCGTTAGAATAAAAAAAATATTTTTTAAAAATAGAGGGGGGAGGGGGCCGGTGCGCTTACATATATCCAGGAGTGTAATATTTTTTTGCATATTCATATGCTCCATTATGCACTGAGCAAATCAGTGAAAACTCCAGCTACCTATCTTGTTTTGTTTATTAATTAAAGGGGTTTAAATTTTCAAACTTCAAAGCTTCGTAGAGGGCGCCACAGATAATTCATGAGATTCTTTAAAAAACAGATCGATAGCCCTTTTCGGGGTCTATCAGTGTATGAAGTTTAAACAAATTCCTGTGGGCAGTTTTTGAGAAATGATTTTTAGAAATTTTTCAAAATTTTGAAAATTTGTAATTTAGGCCCCTTAGTATTTTTCAAAACACTTTTTATATCACCTCATGTTAGCCTTCATATACTATTCAGACAAAAAAAATCAATTGAATCGATTCATCCGTTTTTGAGTAATAGGGCGTTAAACTCAAAATTTTCAAAAAATCATAGCGCCCTTCATTTTAAACCTAGTGAGTTCGGCAAAAAACTATCAGATTTGTCTTATGACCCTCTATCGTTATCCGCAATAAAATTTTTAAAATTTTAATCACGAAAACAGTGATACCAAAAAAACATGCGTAACTTCCGCTTCCGGTTTCGGATTTTTTTGAAAAGCTTATTTTGTCGATGAATTTTCGATACTCCCCCGCATTCCAAAGCGCATCAAAATCGGAGCAATACTTTCGGCTGTAGGAGCGTCACCCACCCACACACCCACACACCCACACACCCACGCACCCACACACAGACAGACATTTTTTAAAAACCACTTTTTTGGGTTCCTAGAGGCCCAAAACGGATATTTCTGTGAAAATCTCGATTTCCAAAATTTTCATGATTCCAAGACTTCCCTTTACCTATGGGTATGGGAAAGTAAAAATGCATTTCATTATACAAAAGTGCCAAGCAAATTAACAAATTATTATAAAAATGAAGCAAGAATCTTTGTAAAAATTGTATAAATGGTGATATGAAACACTAGGTATTAAAAATATAATTTTACAAAATTTTCAAGCTCTTGCACTTAAAAAAACCTCTTTTGGAGATTGGTTTAGGATTGTCTCCACTTATAAACCAAACGGTCTGGTTTTATTGTCACTTCAAAAACTTAATTCCTATTTCCATCCAATCCACTTCAACTAGATATGCACTATTGACACAGTATGACGTGCATATCCTTGTTGGCTATAAATAACAGTAACAAATTCGCCACACTGCACAGATCTTGAGGAAAATTCTGAGGATTCCTCGATTGACACTTCAGAGTCACTGAAACATAGATCACTATGACCTGATGATGTAAGACTGTAAGCATCATCTACATCATCTGAAATTAAAGTTTTTATGGAAATAAGATGTAATACACATATCTTGAATTGCAAAACTTTTTAGAAACCAGAAATGATTACAGCTTATTCATAAAGAAACAACTTGGGTAATTTAAATATTCATATAAAAAACTTACCAATTATTATAACAAATAACACAATGTAATGTCGTCACTTCTCTGTCATAGCACTTAACTAACGCTAACCAAGACTATCGGTATCAGAAACCGCGAGCCCTTTGAGAAGTACTCTGTATAAAAACAACTATGCTACTGAACGCTTCTACGCTTGACATAACTATTTGTAATAGAACATGGTGAAGATACGAGGGGCGTTTGCATAGTTCGCAGCCTGACATGACAATTGCATAACATGTTAAAAATGAGTTTTATTATTCTACGTAATTTCTTCAAAGTACAGGGGAAAGTCAGTAATTAGGTCACAAAAGGCTGTTATAAAAAATACTCGTAGAAATACTTAGCCGAAAACAAGTTTTATTTTTTAACAAAGTCTTCACCTATATTAATACTCTTATCCCATCGCTTTATCAATACCCAAATACCTGCTGCATAGAAGTCTTTGGGCTGATGTCTCAGCCACATGCGCTCCTCACGTTCAGCATCATCATCACCTGCGAAACGTTTGCCGCCACTTTGTTTTTTAGTGGACCAAACAGATGGTAGAAACATTTCCTTATGGATGTCATTTGCAGAAAGTCCTTTGCTCAGAAAAAATGCTCTTTCACAGTACACTCTTCTAAAACAGTCGCCATTTTAATACTGCCTGCGACGCATGTTATCAGAACAGGGCAACTGTTACTTGACTATCATTAAGCTCGATTGTGCTGCCACCTAATGACAGATGTGAAAATAGCTCACTGTTATATTCAATTATCCCAAATCAGTTGCTGACCTAATTACTGACTTTCCCTCGTACAATGCATTTATTCCAACGATGTTCCAACTTCATTATCTCTTCTTTGAAAAACCAATTTGTCGAGATCTGCAAAATAGGCTTTTACACTCGCTATAACTTCCTCACTTAATGATAATGTTTGATCTGCCAAGCGTTTTTTCAAGTTTGGAAAGAGATGGTAGCCTGATGTGGCCAAATCTGGAGATGCCCAGTTCTTAAATTAAATAAAAAAGAGCAGTTTGAAACGTGTGAGGAGATGCATTATGGTGAAGAAAGAGCATCTATTTCTTTGCCAAAACTGGTCGTTTTTCAATAATTTTTTGTTTCAATCGGTGCAATAAATTAAGGTAGTACGCTCCAGTTATAGTCTGGTTTTTTCGAAAGTAGTCAATCATAATGATGCCTTTTGAATCCCAAAAAACTGACGCCATGACTTTTCCAGCCGAAGCGGCCTTCTTTGTCTTTCTTGAAAGCGCAGAATCTTTTTGCTGTCATTGTTTAGACTCTTTTTTCATTTCTGGTGTGTAGTGGTGAACCCATGTTTTATCTGTAGTGATAAATCTTCGTATAAAATCACTTAGGTTCGTCAAAAACCGGTCCAAACACTGATGGGAAATTTGGTATCGAAATCGTTTTTTCGTTTTTGAGTGAGCAATCGCGGCACCCCTCCTGCGCAGACCTTACTTAATCCTAATTCTTCAGTTAAAATGTAAGCAATCCATTCAGTTGAGATATCCACAACTTCAGCTATCTCACGCACCTTTACTCGATGGTCTGACAATAGCATATCACGGACAAACCATGACGTTTTCAACCGTTGATGCTCTACCACTGCGAGGGTCGCCTTCCAGACTCTCTCTGCCTTGATTTAAAAGCGCTGACTAGTGTTTAACCATGCAGTACAAAGGTGCAGATTTACCCAAGGTGTTAACCATCTCTTAGAAGAGACTTAACGCTGGGCAGTATTTGCGTATAACCTAAAAACTCCCGTTCACTAGGCTCCCAGGTCTTAGCCATCTGGCAATAGGGTTGTCAGTTAAACATAGCTCAAAGAGTTTGCCGATTTCAGAGCAGAACCATTATTCTAGAACCCGTTCCTTCAAACTGGCATGCGATGATGCCAAGTTTAACAAACTTTCACAAGATAATAACTTGGGTTACAAATCCCAGGTAGACAAAGTTTAAAGTATGCCTCTAGTGTTTGTGTGTACTTAGATCTCCATTTATCGGATCTGTGCTAGTAATGTCATCAGCATGAGTTATGTACTTGACTTTGCCCTATAGCGTTCACTTTCTATCATTAAGCAAATAGCTTAGCATTGTATAAAAGTAGGAAAGCGCACAATACAGTATCATTAGTTACTGAAATTTAAGACCGAAACTCTGTTCTTTTACATTTGTAATTAGTGCATCGAAAAATAAATAATTTTTAAAAACTCAAAGTTTCATTTGAGAAACATAATTGGCGCAGTCGGTAGGATCCAAAAGGGCGAACATTAAGAAGAAATTCGTTTTTCGTCGTTGGTTTCAACTTATTTTTTGGATCCAAAAGAATCTACACCTCGGGAAGAAAACTTGGGCTCTGAAAACTTCGAAAAAGTAAGTGTTGAGTTCCTTTTTATTTTTTCTATCCCCATTGTGAATTTTGAATATATAAATTTATTTTCTCACTTTTAGACAAGTGAAAAGAGAATATTTTTCTTTCATATTTGTCCGTTGAAAATAATTTAAAATGTATGTCCCTTGCTGATAATTCTATAGATAGTTTGACAAACTCCTTAAGTAAAATTAGTATCTTGGACGATATGGCAACTATTCAAGCTGCAAAAGAAATTACAAACACTATTAGACCATTTACGGGTCGTAGTGACCATTTAGAATCATTTTAAACTCAGTTGATAAATTTTTTAATCGTTATGGAGCTACCAGCGATAATAGCTTAAGTGAATTCGTATTTGCCTCAATTTGTTCAAAAATTGTTGACGAAGCAGGTGATTTTATTTTATGTAGACCTGATTTAACTACCTGGCCCGAAATTAAAAGTGCCCTTAGAAATAAGTTTGGAGATCGTTTAGACAGAAATGTATTACAACAACAATTTATATTTTTAACTAGACATAAAAACGAGAATATTATAGATTTTTTAGAAAGACTTAAAGTTTTAAAAATGCGTTTAAACCTTAAAATTAATTCCGATTCCCAATTAAACCAAGCTACGAAAAGTGCTCTGATTTCTCAAAATGAGGTAACCGCTGTTACAGTATTAATATCAAACACTAATTCTGAACTAAGAACCTTATTAATGTTGAAAAAACCTAAAGATATAGAAGAAGCTACTTCTCTAGTTATTAATCATACGTCAATGGAACAACAGATTAATTACAGATATCAACCTCAGCCTAGTACTCAAACAAACAAAATTCAGAATAGAGATTTTAATCACAGACAAAATCTACATAAATTCGGTTATAGGAACCCAAATTTACAGAATTTCCAAATACCTTTACCAAATTCAAATCAAACATCATATTTTCAAAAACAAATTCCGCATTATTTTAATTATAGACCACAATTTCCTAGTCAACCCATAAACATTCAAAGTAGGCAAATTCCCCAAAACTTTCCCACTAATAGCCAAGTCTTTGGAAAGTCAACTAATGTGTTTTTCTCCGAAAAATTCCCATAAACCTCAAAATAAACCAGAACCAATGTCCATTAATTCACGTCTAACATCAGGGAAATTTAATACAAATAATTATTTTCGACCAACTGAACCGCGTAATTTTATATCACAAGAATTAACTAACGTAGAAACCTCAGAATCAGACATTAGTGACCCATACAATGACACGGAATATGACTATGAACGACATGATACGTCCTTGTACCAACAAACTAATTATTTATGTGACCCTGCATACGAGTCTGCTTGTGGAAATACCGATTATCAATTTGGCATAGAAACCGAGCAAACATCGTTAAATAATGATCAAAATTTTCCAGAAACCAGCTTTCCACCAGAAGACACGTAGATTTGAATAACTTTACACCAAACTCGTTACCATACATTCAAATAAAATTTCCACCCATTAAACTACTAATTGACACTGGTTGTCATCCTTCCATTATTAGACCATACATAGCAGAACGTTACTTTCCCGAAACAATTTTCAAGTCTGATACTCCTATAATTACTTGTGCAGGAAAACGTGATTCTAAATTTAAAGCTCACATTCGTTTGTTTAAAGAATTTCAACCTCTGAATGGAAATTTAGAATTTATATTGTTTAATTTTCATGATTATTTCGATGGCATAATAGGCATCAGAGATTTAAGAAAGTTAGGACTTAATATTGACCTACAAAATAAAATACTATTCAATAACCAAATTCAAATTCCATTGCACTATAGAAAAGATTTTAATTCACAAAAGATAGAAGTGCCCCCTTTCACATCCGTATTAAAACAAATTAAAACAAACACCTGATCAACAAATTATAATCAAACAAATTAGTAATGATATTATTATAATTCCAGAAGGACTTTTAAATATTCAAAATGGATTAACAACTTTAGAATTTATTAACCCAACTTGAAAAACTGAAATAATCGAATTTGATGAAAATTTCTTGCGACCATTTGCTACAAAATATTGCGATACTCTTTTCGAATGCTTTAACATTGAAGAAGTCACTCATTATCAAAACTTAGAAAATTCCGATTTTGATTTTCAAATATCAGAACTGATCATTTAAATTCAGAAGAAACAAAAGCATTAAAAACATTATTAACTAAGTATAAAGATATATTACATCAACCTAACGATAAATTAACTTTCACTAATCAAATAAAACATGAAATTAAAACATCAGATGAAATTCCTGTACACACAAAATCATATAGATATCCACATGTGCATAAAGCAGAAGTTCAGCAACAAATTTCCAAAATGTTACAAGACGGAATAATTAGACCTTCACAATCTCCTTGGAGTTCCCCCATTTGGATTGTGCCAAAAAAACTTGATGCTAGTGGAAAACAGAAATGGCGTATAGTTGTGGATTATAGAAAAATTAATGAAAAAACTATAGATGACCGTTATCCACTTCCTAATATTACCGATATACTCGATAAATTAGGAAGATGTCAATATTTCACAACCCTCGACTTAGCATCCGGATTTCATCAAATTGAGGTGCACCCTGACTCGATTCCCAAAACGGCCTTTAATGTAGAACATGGACATTTTGAGTATATTAGAATGCCCTTTGGTCTCAAAAATGCCTCTGCCACGTTCCAACGAGTCATGGACAATGTATTAAAAGATTTACAAAACAAAATTTGCTTAGTATACATGGATGACATAATAATCTTTTCAACATCACTACAAGAGCACATTAATAATCTAAAACAGGTTCTCGAAAAATTAAAAGAAGCTAGGTTGAAAATCCAGTTAGATAAATCTGAATTCCTTTGTAAATCTGTTGAATTTTTAGGTCATGTAATAACCCCTGAAGGTATTCGCCCTAACCCAAAAAAGGTTAGTGCTATAAAAAACTTTCCAATTCCCAAGACAGAAAAGGAAATAAAATCATTCCTTAGACTAATTGGATATTACAGGAAGTTTATTAACAATTTTGCAAAATTAACAAAACCCATGACACACTGCTTAAAGAAAAACATTAAGATTGAGCACACACATGAATTTGTAAACTCCTTTAACATTTGCAAACAAGTATTAATGAATGACCCAATTTTACAATATCCCGATTTCTCAAAACCTTTTAATTTAACTACAGACGCATCTAATTTTGCTATCGGAGCCGTCCTCTCACAAGGTCCTGTAGGAACAGATCTTCCAATAGCTTATGCCTCTCGAACCTTGAATCCAACTGAAGTAAATTACAACACTATTGAAAAAGAACTTTTGGCCATTGTCTGGGCTGTAAAGTATTTCCGTCCATATTTATTTGGAATAAAGTTTAAAATAATCAGTGATCATAAACCTCTTCAGTGGTTATTTTCTCTTAAAGAACCCAATTCAAAATTAGTCCGCTGGCGACTTAAACTTGAAGAATACGATTATGAAATAATTGACAAAAAAGGTAAACTTAATACAAACGCTGATGCACTTTCACGTGTTGAAATTAATCCCATAGAATCTAACACAGACGACAACATATCCTTAATAGTCGGTCCACCAGACCCTGAAGATTTTTACCTAAATGCTGAAGAAATAGAAAAATTAATAGACAAGGAGTTCCCTTCTGAAACCCCTAGCCCCGCACAATCAAATAATGATAATAAAGTAATAATTCATCAAAACGTTCTTCTTAAACCAGCAAATGTAACCCCAATAGAAACAGATGAAAACAATACAGTACATACTAACCAAGAAAACCCCATTATTGAAGCACCTTATACGGAAAAACCTTTAAATGTTTATAAAAATCAAATAATTATATCTCCCTCAAAAAACGAAAAAGTTTCAATTAATAAAAATAAAATATTCGACAAAACTCGAATAAAACTCAACATCCCTGAAAACGAAAATTATGAACTCTTTATAAAATTTATAAAAGAAAATATGGTACCTCAACAAACGTATTGTATTCATTTTGAAAATAAAAATTTAGAAATCAATTTTCTTAAAATAGTTAGAGACTTATTTAAAAATAAAGCTTTTACATTATACATATCTAATGTCATATTAACCGATGTTACTGATGAAATTGAACAAAAGCAACTGATTCAAAATTATCACGAAACAAAAACAAGTCATCGCGGTATTCAAGAAAATTTAAAAGCAATAAAACGTATATATTATTGGCCAAAATTAGACCAAGATGTAAAAGAGTATGTAAATTCATGCGAGATCTGTCAGGAGACTAAATACGAAAGACATCCAACAAAACTTGTGTTTAAACCCACTCCTATCGGTTGTGAATCTTTCGATCATCTCTATGCAGACACATATAAAACTCATGGACAATATTTTGTAACAATAATAGACAGTTTTTCAAAACTAGGACAGGCATATCCCATAAAAGCCCTCAATTCAATTGAAGTAGCAAATAAATTACTACAATTCTTTAATCATTTTGGTATTCCCAGAAAAATTACTACAGATAATGGACACGAATGGAAAAATGAAGTAATTCAAGGCTTATGTAGAGCACACCAAATCGAAATTCATTACACCACACTTTATAACCCTAACAGTAATAGTCCTATTGAAAGATTTCATTCAACATTAGCAGAAACTATTCTAACTTTGAAAACTACAAAACCTCAAGAAACTATTGATACTCTTATGAATTACGCTTTACTCTCCTACAATAATTCGATACATAGTTCCACAAATCATACCCTTTCCAGATAACTCGAGGAAAGTTAAATTATAAAAATCCTTTTGAAATAGATGAACAAACCAAATTAACTCAATATCTTCAAGACCACGTTGAAAATTTAAAAACACTAAATACATTAATATCAGAAAAACTTCAAGTAAATCAACAAAAACATCTAAACAATCACAATAAAAATAGGCAGCAATCAATTGAAATTGATGTCACGCGAGACTTGTATAAAACTAAGAAAAGAGATGCTTCACATCGAAAAACAGTTAAGCCTTATGAAAAATTGGACAATCCAATTTTAATTAATGATAATAAAATTAAATCAAACAATAAGGTTTATCATAATAAGATTCTAAAACCTCAACGTGTTTCAGGACGAAAACAAAAATGATCATCTTCACACTACTCATCAGCCTGAACTTGGCATCTGCAATAAAAATAAAAGAAATAAAAAATCCAATTCTTCCAGTTCAAATAGGACAAAGTAAAATAATCACATCAAAACATACATTTTTATACCATATAAACCTAACCCCCATCCTGAAAGATCTTTAAATAAAATAAAAAATGAGTTAATATCATTAAATAATGCTCTAGATCAAAAAGAAACAAAAAATCCCTTTAATACTTTATTACTAAATAAAATTGCTAATGCTCTTTCATTAACTACAGTAACATTAAACAAATTAGACACAGTCTCCAGTAATCGCAGGGCAAAACGAGGAGTTATTAATGGTATAGGTAAAATTTCAAAATGGCTTTTTGGCACTCTCGACTCAGATGATGAACAACACATCAACTCTTATATGACAATGTTAAGAAATAATAATAATAAAATGCATAACGATTTGAAAAGTCAAAAATCTTTAATACAAGAAATTACGCAAACATATGAGGTAAATTTTCAAAACCTTAATGAGAATCAGAAAATTCTACGCGATCAGTTAAACTATTTATCTAAGGAGTTCACGAAAGTTATTGCACTAGAACAAGCATTTTCAGTTTCAAATATAATTGATAATTTACTAACGCAATTACAATCCATCCAAAATTTAATCAATAATATAGAAACAGCAATATCATTTGCACGTTTGAATATTTTGCACAGTTCAATAATTGAACCAAAACAGCTAAAATTAGTTACATCAAAATTAAATGACATCTATAAAATTAGGCAAGTTCCTATTTTACAAAATTCAGTTAATTATTACTTTTTATTTTCAACACAAGTGTTAATTCGAAATAACTTAATATTATTCAAAATTCATGCTCCTATAGTGTCTTCACAATTTAAATACTTCCATCTGTACCCAGTACCTATTTCCAACTTAATGATAAATCCTGAACAACCTTTCCTATTACTTAACACTGAAGAACACTGGACAACCTCAGAAGAATGCCCAGAAGTGGAAAATTTCTATTACTGCCACCAATCCAATCTACATCGGAGTCAACCATGTTTAGCCGAATTGTTAAGAACAGGAAAAAACTCATGCCCAGGAACACCAGTCCACCTTTACGAATCAAGTATAGCTCAAATCAATGCCAAGGAAGTATTGGTTATTCCAACCCAAGTTATAAAACTACAGCCACAGTGTGACAACAAGGGAATATATGAAATTAAAAACCCCTCTTTAATTTCATTAAAGGATTGTGCGATAAGTATAGAAGGAAAAACGTTCCAACCTGAAGAAACCATACACGAAGAATTTACTTTCGATCTACCTGTTATCAACATGACCACTCCAGAATTCAGTACGAAGATACGACCACTGCATTTAAACGAGATCAACAGTGAAGCCATAAAACAACTAAAAACGATTATAAAAAATATACCAACAACCGATTTGGATGATATCCCTGGTTCAACACATTCTTGGACTAACACAATTTTATTTTTAATTATAATTTTAATTGTGATTTCGGTTTTAAGTTATATAAAATTTATTAAACCTCGTTATCAAAAACCCACACCAATACCACAGAAAATAAAAGAACCCTTATTTTCTGATTTAGGAAGGGAGGAGTTATGTACTTGACTTTGCCCTATAGCGTTCACTTTCTATCATTAAGCAAATAGCTTAGCATTGTATAAAAGTAGGAAAGCGCACAATACAGTATCATTAGTTACTGAAATCTAAGACCAAAACTCTGTTCTTTTACATTTGTAATTAGTGCATCGAAAAATAAATAATTTTTAAAAACTCAAAGTTTCATTTGAGAAACATAATTCATGCCGTTGGTGTATAATACGTCAATCAGAGTCGGAGCAACTACATAACCTTGTGGTATGCCATTGTTTTTAGTCATTTCGATACATGTCTCACGGCCAGGGTGCCGCTACTCAAAAGATACAAGAACAAACCTTATCAAAGTAATCCATAGTTTGAGCTGAGGCAATGTTTTTGCACTGTTTCCCATCAATGCCAGATGCAATGTATGACGTTAGAAGTAGGAGTTGGCAACAACAGTTGTTACCTCCAGGTCTCTACTCTGCTTGTTCGATCGACATGTTTTCGTCTAGTTTGCTAAATACACATCGGTGTACTATTCGTTCTAGTAATTTGCATGGTGCGCATAGTGGTGATATCGGGCGATTATGTTTTCGAACTATAATTCCATTGTCGTGTTTCCAAATTGTAGGTATGCAATAATTTTGCTAAATGCTGCTGCCAACTACTCTGTTGCTAAGGGTCCAAAGCTGTGTAAGAATTCTGGGAGAATACAATCAGCTCCGCTAGCTTTATTTTGATTTAATTGCATTTTTTACGTCTTCCCCACCTAATTACTCTAAATCATGTCGGATGTAATATTTAACTTAATATGTTATTTATTTTCAACGTCTGCTTTTCGCTGACGGTTTCTTTAAAGTTGTCGATGGAGTTTGTGACGGTTTTGATTTTGTTGAGGTTTTGAGAGATTGTTTTTGAGCTTGAAGAGGGCTCCAGTAAGGTTCTATGTTTTTTTTTAGATCTGATGACACTCGACACATTCCATCCATCTAGCCTTGAGATTTAAATCTACAAATTTAAGTAACTGCTTACCTATATCCTGATCTCTGCATGATTGATATTCAGATAGAAGTTTTTTAGACCGCTGTGACCATCTTGGAATGTAATTTTTAACATAACCTTTTGGTCTTCTGGGATATTCGATTTTACTGTATTCAGAATGAGATTCATTGTACGATCAATGATTTTGGTTTCTTTGGGTACGCTTTCAATGGTTCTGCCTATATCATTCGTAAAGCTTTTTGAAGTTCCATCGTGCATAACTAGGTGAAGGTCAATTACTTTGATGATAAGTTGGCAATTTGGATAATTGGAGCATACCTTTTGTTTAGCAGGGATGGACAGTCCATCTTAATTGGTCGTTGTGAACTTAAGGTTTGGATTATAGCCGTTGTTAAATCTGACAGAACACAAACTGTGTTTAGCTTTGCGTTATGCAACAAGTACAACTCTTACTCACAAATATGTTCATGAGGTAAGTTGGTCTTCATATATGTCACCGGACTCATACCACCACGTGGTATGGTGGGTTTTAAAGTTTCTAGCGTAGATTGCAGACTCACCATATCTGGGGATTGCAGAGAAACCTCACACTGCAATCATCTCTCCTTCAGAAAAATGCGCAAAGGCTTTTAAAAATTATATAAGAAAAAGAAATATTCTAACTCGCGACATGAGGAATAGGAAATTATAGACGATACTTTAAGAATATGCCAGTTAAATATAGAAGGCCTATCAAGGGGTAAATGCGATTACCTTCACAGTCCATGCTCTTTTTGTGGGTATTGCGCCACTCTGCAAAATTAAAAATATTAAATATCGAATGTTTCGAGGGACAATCTGCTCTCGCTATCAACGATTAACAATTAAAACTAAAATGAATAAGTAAAACTTACTTTTCACTGAGACTGAGAAATGACCAACCTCCAGTGCTTGACACTGAATATTGTTGTACTTGTCTTACAAGAAATAAATATCTCCAACAAGAAACCAGGTACGTATTTACTCTATTCGGATATAGATACGTTACATCTGACTATCATTCCAAATATGGTTCGACAACATTATGATGCCTAGGTTTTATAAGAAGTAGTACCGCTCTCAAAATCATCATAAGGAAATAATGTAACAACCGCAGCAGTTCCAGTAAATGAGCTGATCACTGTCAACATCTAGAAGCCCCCAGACAAAGAATATAGCATTATGTCAATGAAGGTCGAAAAAGTAATTATAAACCTACATGTCTATTTCGGAGTAAGCCTTCTTCGGAAGCTAAAATGTATAATATTGCCCTATTTTACTACTTCTAACTTATATAACTTTTAATGTGGTTAACTCGAATGTAGTCACTTAGTAGATTAATATAATTCTGATTAGGAATGCCACTAAAATGTACATCAGTGTGCTATAGTGAGCATTTTCGCAGTTTTTTTGCGTTCTCTAGACACATTTACTAATCTGAGGTCTATAAAAGATCTTGGAAATAAATGTTGGTGATAAATTGTTATTACGATATAAATAATTTGTTCTAGGAAAGATAATCCCCGAAACCTCCACAGAACCACAAATTCTAGAAAGGCTTGGCTTGCGCCCCGAGCGCTCTTAGAAACCTGGACAGCTTACATAAAGCCCAGTTTATGGCCTCGAATTTATTCTCATTACAAATTGTCTCCCCGTGGGCCCGCCCCATCACCATAAAGTAGTCCTCATAGCTTTAGTGGCTAAGTTAATTTTGGGACCGATTTAACATTTTTACGGTCCCCTTGTTAGCTGACGTTTGTGGTCGTCCTACTAGACAATGGCCCTAAATTACGTTTATCGGCGCCCCAGCAATTTGTCTATTTCTCAACTTCCGCTCTTATTTCTTGCTTTTAGAACTTGAAAATTGGCAGAGTAGACGTAGTACTTGGGTGTCTTAAAATTTCCATGAAAGGTTCTACAGTTTATCTCCGACGAAATGTTTACGTTTTATCTGAGTTGTTTTTAGTAATGACCGTACTTGGGAAGATGACTATTTGCATATATTTTATATTTAGCACAAATATCTAATTTTTAGCAGGTACTGCGGTTTAAGATTCTAAAGGTCAATATGCATATGCTCTTGTGGAAATTCTTATAAGTTGTTCTCTGAATGATGTCATCCTTACAGTCAAAAAAGGATGTCTATATTTGTTCTTATTTTAATAATGGCGTCATATATTATAAAGGTAGATAATTTGATAGAAACATTCAAATTTATTCGAAAATATGATAAGATCTTATACTACCTTGGCGACACAGAGGGTAAAGTATTAGGGTTGCAATAAACCAATCCTAGGTTCGAATTTCTGGATATTTCCGTAGTTCACTGAATCAGCACTGAGCTAGGTTGGAATACAATTAAAGTAACTGGTCTATTAAGTAGAGTAACACGACTGAACATAAAGAAATACTTACGGGGTTGGCAAATGTCGATGTTTTCATAGGAGATATGGAAAAATCGACCCCTATCTATATAATTTCTACGTTCTTCAGGCGCTTTTTTGATGAGAATGCAGTTTTGAGAACTCATAGTTAGCTGTGGCATCATGAGACAGAGGATTTTTTCTATCTCAGTGATATACCGGGTGACAATGAGATCAGGGCCATGTCTCTATCTCCTTTACTTATCAACGGATTTGACTGAAACTTGTTACAAGGATATTAAACATAATTTCGAATTGAGAGGCAGATATAATCAAAATGGCCGACTTTCGGTTTCACCGGAAATTCCATTAACTTTGATTTTTTAAATGGGTTGTTCTGCATATTTTATGTTTTTCGTAATCTACGACTCAAATTACATACGGCAGTGGTTCCAAATTGGCTTAGGCATTTTCCAAAGAATATTTAAAAAATTTATTAGTTAAACATTTTTCCGTTTTATATAAAGATAAAGTGGTGGATAATGCATATCGTTAGATTGGTAATTACGGGCTCGATGGGCCTTTGTAGGTACCATTTAAAAAACGGACTCTTCTCAAAAAACACGTTCAGAAAATTTTATTGCTTCATGAACTATTTGTTATTGATAAAATTTATAAAATATGTATTATTTTGAGTTACTAGAGTCATTTAGAACACATTTTCCCCAATCATAGCCTTCTATGAGAAAAAAATTGAGAAAGGATTTTTTGTTTATAAAAATTAAAATTTATCAAAAGTATCATATGTAATTTGAGCTGTACATTCCAAAAAACCTAAAATATATGGGATGATCCATTTAAAAATTCAAAGTTAATGACACTTCTGGTGAAACCGGGAGTTGACCATTTCAACTATATCTGTCGGTCAATCGGAAATTGTGTCTAGTATCCACCTATCAAATTTTATCCAAATCGATTAATAAATAAAGGAGATATAAGCATGGCCCTTGTCTCGTTGTCACCCGGTATACCAAGTGGGGCTGATTTACCCATTTTCACTACAGCTTACAGTTTTCAAAGTAGTAGGTGTAGAATATACCTGATTAAACAAGGCATCTGTCACTGTGTTGTTGCAATACCGACCGTTTTATTGACAGAATTAATCACGTTTGATTGTTGCATATAATATTACAGGGTGCCAGTCATAAATTTGAACACATGAAAATGTGTTTTATTATTCATTTATTAGAACATTTTATTATTGATAAAAGCCATGCATCTTCTCAAACTAAAAAAAAATTACTTTGTATACGCGAAGGTTTCGAAAATATGAAAATGGCTCAAGAATAAAATAACCGTATTTTCTAAAAATACACAAAAATTTTATTTGGAAATATTTGTTATAACGTTTGAATTAACAAGTATAATGGTTTTGAGTTCGTGTTGATATTTGGATTGTTTGTTATGCCATTTTTTGAAGATATTTACTTTGTACACAAAAAATGAGATTATCGTAATTTTCTGATTGCCAAGTGAGCAAAACTTAAGTTCGCCAATACATACTTATGGTATCCGATAATAACTTTGAAATATCCCATTGTCCGCAATACGTAAGAAAAAATAACAAAAACTAGTGAGAATTGTTTTTCGGAATAGATGGATGTCACATCATATTTGACACCTTCTTTCAATGACAAAACACTTTTCTAAATACAGTTTTTGTGTATTTTGAAAAATAAGCGTACCGTATTCTTGAGCCGTTTTCCTTTTCGAACCTCCCCCGTATACGAAAAGAGATATCTAAATTTTAGCAAGTAAATTTTTAGTTTGAGAAGATGCAAGAATTTGTTAAAATTAAGATAACAAGTTTTTTGATAAATGTACAATAAAAAAATTCCTTGTGTCCAAATTTATGGCGGACACTGTTTATTATGTTATATATTATTATATACCGATGGGGTCAAAATTATATACAAAATTATACCGGTTGTCTTCAAATGAATTACATCTAGTACGCTTTGCTTTTTACGCAATGCGGTTATGCAGGTTATGTTTTGCGTCAGTTTGTGTCAAAACTGACTCAAAACCTAACCTGCATTATGGGAAATTCAAAGCATACTAGATATAATTCTTTTTAAGACACCCGGTATAACAGCAATGAGCTAACACGAACAGGAAAATATAATACATTGCTAGAGCAAGAAAGAGATAAACATAAGAAGTAAATATTCGAGTATACTTAACGCTTATTTTAATTATGGTCAACTAAACATGCCTACTAAAATAATCTGTATTATAGGAAATTTAAAGCATACTAGATATAATTATTTTTAAGACGCCCGGTATAACAGCAATGAGCAAATATTCGAGTAGACTTAACGCTCATTTTAACTATGACAAAGGTTAAATAAACATTTCTACTAAAATAATCTTTTCCTTTGGTCATACGAGGTTAGTAGGTTAGGTTTTCCGTCAGTTTTGACACAGACTGACGGAAAACCTAACCTGCTAACCTTGAATATAACATAGACTATAGTGCCGCTAACATATTATTCATATGTTTGAATTTCCACAGCCGCCCCTTATGAACTTTTTTAATGCAAATGGATATAATTGTAGCCCCATCGGCATAACACTTTAATGAGAAAAAAATGATTTTCCATAGTCACCAGTGCTACTATCCATAGCGGTATATTTGCAAATTAAACTCATTTATTTGAATTACATATGTTTCGTGGCTGTAAATTATACTTCTGGTATTGTTTTTCAACACAGTGCTTCTTCTCTCAGATCTCAGTAGGTAGTGCATACTTCCATGGGTGTAACCAGACCCTTAGTGATAATTTAGGTGGATTTTTAAACAAAAATGTTTTTTAATATGAGGTATGTATTCTAATTCTATGTTTATTATTTGCAGTTTCTCATACTTTTTTGTTGAGTGAAGCTGAATATTACTTTAGTGGCATCTAGTTAGTTGTTCATACCTTTTTACATCTTCTCAAATATATTTATTCTTTGTGTTGAATTCTGGATTTCTTGGTATAGACACACGAATATTCTGAACAATCTAAGTTTGAAGTACCTAACAGTTGTTACCGATTGACAAGGATTTTCGCATATTCATCGTTTCTGTGAAAATACAACGAATTGATCGACTCCTCTAAATACTAAATTGAAGATAATCAAATTGAGTCGTTCCTGGAAAGCACAATATAGAGTCCCTTGACGTCCAAGAGAGTGATTAATCGCCCATCGCAAGGCCTCTCATTAAAGCCATCGTTGCGGAGCCCAATAAAAATGTAATTATTGTTTATCCACAGCGACGTATAATTATTTTAATACCTTAATACATATTAAATAAAGGCGATAACCGTAATCGCGAAATTGGCCCATTATCCCGTTCGTCGGGAGATGCGCCTTGCAATAACCGGGGCTGCTAATTGTTTCGCTATTGAGGTGTTGGCGGTGAAGCCGTGTTTGTTTTGACAGCTGGAAGCGGCCCAGTTTATAAATACCCCCTTTAACTAGACGTGCTTGATGGCTACCGAACGGCTCACCTAAAAAATGCTGGAATTTCGCGGGTAATGGGGGCTATTTAGAATTTTCTAGCTAGTTCCATTCTGAGATGTGATAAATAGCACGCAGATATACAGGCTGTGCCGCTATGGTGCACTCATATGCGTATACAAGCGGGATATAGTAATAACTCGACTAAATGCTCGCAGTTAGAGAGCAGTATCACTAAATGTTGTGCTTTTATAGTTTCAACATCAATGAATAAACTGACTTGGGTTTGTTTTGTAGTTCTTCTAAGTCCTATGCCATGTCTGTTTTAAAACTTTGTTTACTGTCTTCTCAGCGCACGTTTTTAGCGATCTTTGCATTATTATCCTCATATTACTTTATTGTGGGAATCTTTACATTTACCTTGCCTCTTAATTCTCTGTACTTTTATTACTTTCACTATGCTCAATTCTTTTAGTAATTTCTAATTGAATGTTTTTCTGGTGTAAAAACGCTGCTATTTTAACACTTAAATCCAAGATCACGATAATGGACTACACAATATTAGCTTACGCTGCATGACGTTTTCGATCGAGCAGTCGGGAAGGTTGTAGACAAATATTAAAAACCACTTATTAGCATAGGGACATTTACTTAATCCAATAAATACTCGTAACATGTGAATTATTACCATAGCCTAATGGCTAAAAAATTGTCAAAAACAACTGCTATAAGATTATTGACTATAAATAACCTTTATAAGGCGTATAAATAATTTATCGTTAAATACAACGAAATAATGACAAAAAATCACAATCCGTGCGGTACGGTCTACTTTACACTTGCAATTGCATAAACAAGATTATATTCTACTACTGCGCCTGAAGGGCGTGGTTGCAGATATATGGAGTACATACGAAATACAGCAAGTAGTAATAAATGAAACTTTACGCAATAAGCGTTACTAACAGTTTAAACATAGAACGATGAACGCGAACAGTTGGATATATTTAAGGTCTTAGTATTAGGTGTTATTTCATGTGGAAAATCTGCCAGTTTGGTTAAAAGAGCGCTGAATTTAAGTTGTACTTAAATAATAAACAACATTTCGGGATGAGGGACCCACGCAGCTACTCAGCTACTGAATGACATCTGCACGCCATCTCGATAATTCGGACGTCGACGCTAGCAATTCCAGAGACATTTTTGAGAACCCAATAATTCAGATGCACCGCAAGAGTTGAGAATGAAACTCTGCGAGTTCTTAGTCCCTAGTCCCTCTTATTCCTATTCAGTAATGGAATAAATAAGCCAAGAAGAAACCTCATCTAACGTTGGAAAACGGCGGCTCGTGGAGTGTCGCTCATTAGAGCTTTCATTGTAGGTCTCTTTTTATGGCAAAGTTATAGATCACACTTGGCATTACTTCTTCTTTATATTGATCGACAGATGACCTGGGGTAAGTTTAGTAATTTGTTTTCTTGGAGAAGTAAATTTTCTTCCGCCACTTTGTTAGGCTCCTTTAACAATTCGCTTAACTGTATTTAAGCCAACATCGGTTGCTTTAGTAACTCATTCTTGCAAAACGACTGAGAAAAATTGCAATAGTCGCTATAGATTCTTTCACATCCTTGACTACGAATTAGTTTCTTATCGTTACCCACAATGCAGGCAGCTCTATGAATAATTAAAATTTCCTTAAGAGACTACGTTACAAGTCAATATTTTATACTTGCATGTAACTGTGAAAACAGCAGTAGAGATGAACAATTTAGTCCTTGTAAATGGTTGAATAAAGAAACTCCAAAGAAAAAACGCTACAAACTTAACCATATCACGGGCAACGTGTTTTGGTTTCGACGCTGCAGCCAATAATGAGATTTAGGAAGAGCCAGGCCACAGGCCTAAACATTTTCAATAACAAGTGCACAAATGTCAGGCTTGACTTTTAAGTTGGTCGACATTTCTATTTGCATCATAAACTCAAAAAGTTATTTAATGACAATTATTGAAATTAGTTCTAATTATAAGCGTCGGCATCTCCGATCCTTTTAATAATTATAATTAAAATATTATCAAGTGACCTTTGTAATTTGTTATTTGGGTTGCCTGCTCCACTCTATCTGTTCGGCGGCCCGAGTATAGTAGCTGAGATGAGCCTGGCAGTCGATTGAGTGGTTGGCTTAGGAGCGCAGCTGCATCTAGTATCCAAGACGGGTCAGGTCGTCCTTTGAGGCAAACTATTCGTAGCATACATCACGGAGTTTACTCAGAAAACTGCCTGCGAGCTACTCCATCCCACGTTGTCGCGTGTCGTGGGTAGCGGATGCAAGCAAGCAGCAATTTTGCAGTGCGGTAGAAATGGTAAGCTGCAGTAGAAATATGTGGCAGAGAGTTCGCTCTTGACGGTTACTCGTCATACATTTAGAAAAGTACTACGGGTAGTTAGTACAAGTTCCGGGTAGTTTGGTACCTGGCACCTCAGTGCTTGGTGTCTAGGTGCTTGGCTGACTGAGATGAGAACGTAGTCTAGTGGCAGTGGTTATTCATATGCTGGTTAGCGGTCACCGCTTCAGTCGGAGCTTTAAAAGATGTATACTCAAAGTTTCGGTGGGCGATTCGGACGGGTTTGGTAGGCCTTCGAACCTTATCCGTTTTAAAAGAGTTCGATGTGTTCCGGGCGCTAGCCAGGCGTATTGTACTTGGTGACGTTCCGAACGGGTAGCATAATTGACGTTATCGCCCGGGAGGGGAGGTTATAAGCCTCATTGCTGGTGAACCCCCAGTCTGAAAATGACCAATGTGTGTAGATATTATAAAATATTTTTCCCATCTGTTTGATAGACTCGTGACTTTCTGACACTTCTTTGGATTCTAGGACCGACATTAAATATTCCGCACCTTTATTTTCTATATTTATCAGTATTTTTATACTGTTGTCATAATTGTTATTCACTTGTGGGTGCAGATCTGTAAAACTGTTCAGTGTTTCAAATTTATCCCACCGTGATTGTTAAATTTTATTTGTTACGATATCGTATGTTTATTGCCTTGTGCTTCTCATTCCCGTGTATTTTGTTTTTTCTTTAGTGCTTTTTTCTTCGTATTCCATATTCTTTTATTTTTTCATAGCAATATCTTCGTAGCTGAATTTTTTTCGAGCTACATTATGTTAGGTAGAGGGATATTTAATTTGATGGCACAAGCCAGGGTAGTTAGCAATAATGCTTCTGTGGGCAACCTTTGGTAATTAAAGTGCTAAAATTAACCATAAAGGGGATAACGAGCTAAAGCAATGACATTTTTGACTTTTTTTTGTAGTTTAGTTGGTTTCAGTGGTAGAAATGTTATTATTTTACAATATATGTGAGAAAATATAGTGAGATTTTAATAGATCAGAATACCTAAATAGTAAACCTGCTACATTTATCTAATTTATTATGCTGACCACATTCGCGAAATGTCGAGAAATGAAGTATACATAAAAATTTTACCATTTATAAATTTTATATTTAGTAATAACTTATGTAATTAAAATGTTTAAGAGTAGTAGGATTTTATGCTTATAAAATGATTTTATTTTGTTAGAAAATATAATCAGGCTATATAAAAATATAGAAAATTATCGTTCATAGACAAAAAAATTAAGCAAAATGAAAAGGTTTTAGCTTTGCTGCTTCAGAAAACGGCTATTCACCTGTAAGTGTTTTTAACTGAGAAATACGAATTCAAAATTAAGTTAACATTTTATTTCCAAAACAAATTCCACGTTACGGAATTTTAGAAAAAATTGATGGCCTATCTTGATAATTTAAACATTTAAAGCGAAAGGAAACAATGTTACAAGTTTAAAGAAGCCCCTTAATCTAAGCTGTGTATATAGTGAAAAACCTTGTTGCATAGGTTTTTCTATAATTTCTTTTTCTTTCTTTCCTCTCCCGTCCTTTTCTTTTAACGTATGCTATGTTCGCGATGGAAAAACATAATAGTAAAAATGAAACACGAGATCTGTTTAAGAAGATTCAAGAGATAACAATAGAATTCAAACCATCAACATGGTCTATTGATCACGAGAATGGAAAAACGCTAGAAGATATTGAGAAAATTCTCGATAGATGGAAAAGATATTGCAAACAATTATATGGAGAATGCCAGACCAGAACCAACAGATTGAATTAGAGCCACCAATACTAAAAGACGAAGTGGAAAATGCTATAAAACAACTTCACATAGAAAAAGCAGTAGGGAACGATAATATCAGTAGTGAAATGCTGAAAATAATAAATGATAAGGGCCTTAAAATGGTAAAATATGGACAACAGGACAATGGCCAGACTAGTGGTTCAAATCCTTACTAATTGCTTTTCACAAAAAAGGATCAACAACGAAATGCAAAAATTCTAGGACAATTGCATTAATATCGCATGCAAACCAAATTATGTTGAACATAATAATTAATAGAATAAAAATCTATTTAGAATGGCAAATACCTGTACCTCAAGTTGGTTTTATACGAGGCAGAGGCACAAGAGAGCAGATACATAATTTGAGGCAAATTATACAAAATTGCAGAGAATTTAATGTAACTACATATACATATGCTTTTTGGATTATGCAAAAGCGTTTGAGTGCGTAAAATGGGACAAGCTGTGGAAAGTTTTAATCGAAATGAGCACCCCCCAACATTTGGTCTATACGATTAAACAATTGTACGAAAATGGTACTGCACAAGTGAGGATAAACGACAGGATCTCAGCTATATTTACCTTGCAAAAAGGTGTTAGACAAATTTGCATATTATCCCATCTTCTTTTTAAAATATACGGGAAATACATCATGAGAAAGGTTTTAGGTCAATGAAATGGTGGAATCAAAATCGGTGGCGTTATAATCAACACTTTAAGATAGGCCGATGATACAGCTTCAATAACTAAAACACCGGAAGGAATGAAAGAACTATGGGACATCGTATAGCAAGAAAGCAATAAACTAAGATTAACACTCAATGAAAGTAAATGTAAAAAAATGATGAACAAGAAACATAGAAATAAATAGACGAAAACTGCTTTGGAGAGATAAAAATGACAAACTAATATATTTATTTATCTTGGCGCACTCATGGAAAATACAGGAAACTGCGTTAACGGAACAAAACGAAAACTAATAATTGCAAGAACTGCCGTAACTAAGCTGCAAAGA
>CALNHX010008652.1:0-58234 GCA_940337035.1 Agriotes lineatus
TCTTTATGGAAGGAAGGTATAATTAGTTAGTGTTAGGTCGTTTTAAAAATTGCCGCCGTCACTGTCGTTTTATGCAAGCGGAAAGGGTTGTCAATTTGTTGACCTCTCGCAAGGGAAGTCAGTCAGCTAACAGGATGTGCGTATTTGAGTGTGACCGTTGCGTGTAATGTGACCATTTTAGGAACATTAGCCACCCTTCGAGGCAGTCTCGACGTGGTCGGATTTAATCATTCCCAAGACGCAGCCTACAAATCTAAAATTCCTCTTCGCGTGTTATTGTTGTGCAGTGGAATTTAATTTCGACCCTTGGTCGGATATTTGGAGGAATTTCGATCGTTCCGCCATCAATCGCTCCAAAACCATCCTGTATAGTGACGCTTTATGCCAACGCAGGCCCGAAAAACTTCTTTTCCATCAATCCCTTATCGACACATTTAACTGAAGCTGGCCATTCTTTATTTGACGAGCCCGAGTCGGCCCGGCAAATCGCGGAAGTTGCCGATGCCGAACTTTTGCATCCAATGACTCAAATTTAAATTGCTGCATTTCTAGTTAAGTTAAATATGTTTTATTAAGCGATCTACGTTGTGTGATATTTAAGAATTGATCGCTCTAAGCAGACATAAATTTTTAGCGCAATACCTTAAGCTAACAGGCTATCAATATTTTCCCGGTAGAATTTACCGCGGCCTAAAGTCACGATCAAATACAATTCTCAAGGATTGCTTTATTAGCATTTGATGTGGTTCTGGCCTTCAGCTGGGGCCCGCCTAAATTTATTTCACGCAATATTTTAATGTAGTCATCTGAAGTTTCATTCCGTTTGATTTTATTTGTGAAACCTTTTTATTCAGACTACACCCCATTTTTAATAATTGTTTGTAGGTTATAAAACGGCCAAAGAAGAATATAGCGGATACAAATGCAAAGTTGTGCATCAGAGCGGGAACGGTTAGCCAGTTGACATATTTAAGTAGTGTAATAGGCCGAGAACATATCGTAATTAAAAAAGTAGGGTGTGGTAGGAATTAACAAAGTGAGATCAATTCTTATCAATTTGATTAAAATCTCTTCCGTGAACAATGCTGTGATCAGAACTAAAGCTAAATTGTCAAATGCAATGGTCAAGTCATTACTCGTTCATGGTTCAGACACTTGCTGTCTTACAAAGGTAATAAATCAAAACCTGCATGTGTTTCTAAGTAGTTACCTAAAACGTATGTTATGAATATTGTTAACAGAGATTGGAACCAAAGGCATTTGAAAAAAGAAGGTACCAGTGCGCCATTGACACAGAGATGCGAGTACACACATCACGTGTGCGCCAGAAGGCATGTATTAAGTCCAGTTGGTCATTTTGCCTCTATTTGTAATAAAACTGTTGGAATTATAATTATGGAAATAAGTTACATGGTCTGGAAAATGTGAAGCTCAAAGGCTCAGGGGTAGGCGACAACCAATTTTTCTTATATTTAATACAATAATATTGAAAATTTTGCAGATATTTTTCTAAACAGCTGTCAGAATATCCAAAACATGGACATCAAAAAAACTGGAGTTACCGTGTTATTGTTCTATTTTAACTATGAGGGAAATACAACGACTGATTCATTACTCCATTCAACAACTAACAAAATTAAGTAAGACAAAATTCTACTAAAGTGTTGCCATGGTTGCAGAACTAAGAGTGGAAAAAGCGTTGATCAAAGGAAACATAATGTGTTTATTGTTTACAACATTTTAGTACCAGTACCAGAATTGCGTTTATTAATATTATTAGGTAATAAAGCAGAGAGAATAGAACGAATTTCAAGGAATTTTGTAGTTAAATCAGAAAGGACGACGTAGGTAAGGAGATGGAAATGCAGTAGATGTAAGTAGATGTAAAAATGATCACAAAAGGTGTGGACACTTACGGTTATTTATAAATTGGCTGCTGCTGGTCCACGGGTGTTGATAACACCCTGAATATTTCTAAATAACATTTTATGGAAAACCACCACCATTTACTTAATTAACGAAATTGACTAACGATCACACATACACATATAAAGTGCGTGATTAAAACAACTTTCTACGCTAACAGACAGGTCTGAGTCAACGAACGGTTAAAAGCGACAGGTTCGACACGTGCCAGATGACTGATAGACATAGAGTACCCAAGGTTGTAAACCGAATGCACTGGAATGAGTCGACTTGAGTCGGTCAACTGAATAGCTTAAACGAGCTTTGGCTTCAGTTGCGAAGTTGTTTATTATTTGTTGGTGGCCAGAAAGATCCTGTGTTTTCTCGAAATTTAAATTTAGCCATTGTGCTATGATTCTGGTGGATTTCGTCACGTTTGTCCAAACGGCTTGCGTCATCCGAGAAGTTTATTGCTCGACTTTTCACATGAAGGCGATCCTTGCGCAGCTGTCTTTATTTCCCAAAAGGGTTGAGCAACTACCTTGTTTGCATCCGAATTCCTTGTTATTCGCAGATGGCGTAAGGTTGCCGAGATTTGAGTTTTCAATTGCGTTGTTTTTACACTCGAATTGCAATTGCAAATGCAATTTATCACTCGCGAACCTAATTACTCAGTTCAGGGCACTAATATTTTAGTTCCGCCTAGTACACTTGCTGTTTTCAGCTGCACAGCTTGTTTTCACTGTTTATTATTTTCTGCGCTGGTTTTTAGGCCTTTCGTGGGATGATTTATGGAGGCTACACACGTTGCCATGCATGCGCTATAGTAAGATAGTGGCGGTGACCAGTTTTTGAACCAAACTAACAGCTTAGTACTTGCGCCGAATAAAATAAGAATATGATAACGATACAATGCTCTATTTTGGTTTGTAAACAAAGCTTCACGCTATAATGCATTGATTTATGATGCCCTCTAATAGAGTATTAGGACTTCTCAAGAAACACTTCAAAGGAACACTGTCTATACAAATCCTAGCCAGTATAATGAAATGTTCGCTAAGTATTCTATAGTAAATCAGATAAAAGAATGGGAATTTTTTTATTCCAGAAGCATGGAACTTTCAATTTAATAGAGCAAACAGTTTATTTTCACAAACAATTCTGGTTGCTGTACTATATTAATCCCTGGAGTAACTAACTACAACGTTAACCGTGGCTCAGAAAAAGTAATCATGAAACAACCAAAAATTATAAACATTAACCCATGTGATGCGTTTTGGAAATCTAGCAGAGAGCAAAAACTGTATGTCGCTTATTTGATAAGTGCTAAGACGAAAACTGGAAAAGTAGTAACTGTTCCCAAGTGTTTAAAGAAACTGACGATTCTCAACTCACGCAGTTTGTTCCTTTGAAGTGGAAGAATTTGCAGTATAATTAGGTAGGTACAGATTCCTTTAATTTTTGGGTAAAACCTTTGTCTTTGCTATAAATCGTTATATAAGAATTTCTAATTTATTTTCTATAGTAAGTATCTTTCAACCAAACGTGTGCCTTATTCGAGGACTGGGGTTTATTTTTCATATAATTTACTTCTGCTGTAAAATAGTAACTTATTTGCCTTGCTTAATGATTTCTCGTATAACGCAAGAGCTATTAGCGCCCTACAAACTTGGTACATTGTTTAAACAAATCGACGCGAAGTTGATCATATCTAGTGCCACATAAGTAAAGCAGCCTTCAAATTATGCTTGAGCTTGTTGTGAGCAGCACTGGAGCGCACAGCCGTAATCAATGAAATACTAAATCCTATCAATATAAGGGGCAATTATCAAAGGCCGAGAACCGTTCGCCATCAACGCCAGGAAGATTAAGCTCGTCCGAGCGAGCAATGAAATTCGAACCTCTGTGCAGGCTGCAACTTACCTCGCCTGACAGCTGATTATTCCGGATTATACATGACAAGGGTTACTGAATCTAAACCCACTATGTAGTTCGAGTTACGTTGCGTCGGGATATTTAACAATTCCAACATGTGGCTAGTACGCAGTTCTGACAGGTCTCAATTATTTGTGTCGTTCTCAGGATTTCAGATTTGGTGGAAGAGGTTCACTTTTGTTGCTGTGCTAGCGAAGATTAGCAGATCCAAGGATACGTTTGAGGATATGAGGGGACGTTCTATAAATGATCGTTCGCAGGGTTGAGTTACTAGCTTCGTCTTCAACTAAAAAGTGTTTTAATCATGAAATGTCTGCTGTGATGGGCAAACAAGAGGCGAAAATATTTCAGGCTTGTGACAAAGAGGAATTATTTATATTTATTAAAATTATTGTTTTACGTCTTACAAGAAATTGAAGAACGCGAAACTAATTTTAAAAGCAAGAAACAATACCCTTCTGTCTTAAATAATTGTTTTAAGTTGTAAATTTTTAAAAAATGAATTTATTTCTCTATTTTTCAATGAATATAATTGTTCCGGCTCATGTGCCTATTTCATACCATAGTAGTTTTAATAATTAGCCAATGACGTATTAGGTGTCTGTTATCTCTGCTTGAATATACAGGTTCTTATAGTATAAAAGCTAATTAAGTAGAATCACATTTTTCATTGTGTTGTACATTTAACGTTTGTAAATCTAGTGATATTAAATTAATTTTTATGTTATGTTAAGCTATTTTTGGTCAATAAGCTTCAATTAAGTTATGAGAAGCACCCTTTTTCTATTTAACAAATCAAGGTTACACTTACAGTGACTAAATGTAACAAAAGATCTGAATCTTGCGTAAAGCTCTTAAATGCTTCTTTTTCTTTACAAACGGACATACATATCCTTTCATTTTCACTTGGGGTTGGATCTGATGTAACGCCATCACTAGAAATTGCTCAGCTTCGACGAAATGTTGTAAATATTCTGCATTTTTTTCAAGTCACTAACACCAGCAGAAGAGTATCAAGATATTCAAATGAACAATTTGCTGGACGTTGGAGAAGGTTCAGGGCTTTTTAGTATTGACATGTAACGAAATTATATCATTAAATATCGATCTCGTACTCATTTATGACACCCTTTTCGGAAAATTCAACTCTATGCAATTTATTCAATAATAATTAGGAGGTAAGTTTTTCGATGACGAAAAACTGTACAAATAAAAATAAAATTGGGTGATATTATGATTCTATGTATTATCTGACAAATCTGTTGCCAAAAGTCATACTGATATACATGCAATGATTTTATTATATATTTTAAGTAACTTTCAAAAATACAACCGTTTTATATGACTTAACAACAAGTCTAACAACAATCTTGTAATTAGAACTTATTTACTTACAAATCCTACACGATGAGCAAAATAGTGCCAATATTACTACTAAAGCGAGAGGTATATTCAACATCAAAAGAAGGATAAGAAAAGGAAAAGAATAAATAGAGAACTATCAAGCCATTTTTAGTATGTTACACAACAAGTAGAAAAGTAAAGTTTTACTAATCTAATATAGCTTGATTGAGTACGAGCGAGCGAAGCGAGCGAGTAACTTAAAAAGCATATAAGTTTATTAAAACTACTTTTCTTACGAAGTGTTTATACTATTTTTTCGCATTTTGTGTTAGTATTTAGAAGCAAACATTTATATAAAAGCATTATACCACATGTCCATTAAAAAAGGTGGTTGTGAAAATTCAAACGTATGAATAATATGTTGGTGGCATTTAAAATTCTATGTCAAATTCGAGGTTAGCAGGTTAGGTTTTCCGTCAGTTTTGACACAAACTGACACAAAACCTAAGTTACTAACCTCGAATTTGACAGTGACATTACTATATAGTAAAGTGACATTTCTGTGCACCACAATGCCACTTTATTAATCGATTTTGGATTTAGTAAAATAGCACATTATTATACAAAATGCGAAAAACAAAATATTGTAATTGTTTTAGTATGAAGGTTTGATATTATATTATTAAAATGATTAAAAATATTTCATTATAAAATAATAAAAATTAAATGTTGAGCCATTTTGCTTCTTTAATTTTTTGCGAAACGTGATGCTGCTTACGCAAACCAAAGATGAATCACATATAATAATTTTATGTTCGTTGGATACGGAAACGTACAAGAGCGGTGATACATGAGTCATACAAAAATTAAAATGAGATAAGAGTAACGTATTGTACCATAAAATTTTCATGTCCCTTATTAGGTAGTACCTGTTTGCGCATAGCAGTTTTAGATTATAATACGCTTTTTGAATGCAACGAGATACATGGCAATGAAAGCGTAGATCATTATCAACATAGACTCCTAAAATTTTGCAAACAACTTTATATGGTAAAATATCGTCGCTCACCTTTATTTGTAACAGAGGTACAGTCTCTCTATCCTTCTTCTTTCCAAACAGCATGACAGAAGATTTTTTAAGAATTTATTAGCAACGAGTGTTTTTTTGCTGAATTCAACAAGGTTTAACAAATCCTCATTCACTAACGACACCGCCTCCTTTAATAAATGCGGAAAAAAGAGTAATATAGTTGTGTATCGTCCGCATACATGTAAAATTTACAGTGCTTTAAGCAATAGCCTATGTTGTTAGGGTATAGAGAAAACAAAAGAGGGCCCAGTATCGAACCTTGTGGAACCCCCGATAAAACCACTCTGGGGTCAGATATTTTCGACTGATATTCTACGCTTTGAACTCTATCGGCTAGATAATACTTATTTGTTAAATTAATTGCTGTGTTACCAAAACCGATAAAATGTAAAATAGACAAAAGATTTTTATGATTAATGGTGTCAAACGCTTTTGAAAAATCTTTGTTTATTATTAATTGGTTACATCATGTGATATGAATAATTGTCGGGTTATTTTCTGGAAGTGGTCCACATCGAGTTTCCTGATAGAGTAAACACCTTGCGAATTGGGTAGGAGGTTTTCATTTACTAGTATTGTACTTCATTGAGCAGTCTAGTGTTGCTGGATTGACGACTGCTTGTTGGATTTTGAAGAGAGAAATTGCAGTTGCTACTGGTGGGTCTTGTCGAGTATCCAGGTGGAAGTAACATGAATCCTGTCGTGTTTTGGCTTGAGGATTTATGCAGTTTGCTAGTAGCTGATTGCATTTATACTGAGTTTGGTGTACAGATTAGGAAACTGCTGTGAGCGGCCGGAATGCTGTTGGATTCAGAGGGACCGGATTGTGTTCCTTGTACAAGTGACAGTTACAGGTATTTATATAAAGAACTGAAGGAAAAGCATTAAAAAAGTGAAGTTAAATAATTAAAAATTACTTACAGTTTTTAGTGTTTATTGAATGACATATGGTAACAAATGAGTATTTATGATTAGTTTCCATATTCATAATGTTAAATGACATTGACAGGTATAAAGTTGTCGTTTGATTTTGAAGTAAGGTTTCATTAAAACAAAAATCAATTTTCAGAAATAACAATAGTCATTGTAATATGAGATTCCAACCTGTTTTATTAAGAGTACTTGTTTTCTACTGGAGCTAGTAATATTTTGTGACATTGATAATTTATAATTTAGCAAATAGGGCATATGAAGTACATTAATTCATTTATTAACAGAGAATTGGTTAAAAATAAACTAAATAAAAAGAAAAGTCAAACGTAATTGCTAAAGCGTAATACATATTGTTATAATATAAAACCATTTGCATACATAAATATCAATGCAACATAGTCTATTATAACATAAATGGCGCCGCAACGTCGAGCTATAACAATATATAGTCTACAAGATGACATATGGAAGAACGATAAAAAAATTATAATAATGTCGAGGAGTTGAGAAAGCTGACAGAGGAAATGTTAAGTCAGAAGCCCAGTAGAAAACGTAATTAACTGGAAAAATATGAGAATTGCAAAGACAATTTGAAACAGACACATTAAAGAGTGGAGAAAGACAACGGAATAAATAACAAGCTCCATTGAACGAAGTATTTGATTGAGAATTAAAGTCACAAAGGGAAGAAACAATGGGAACATATGAAAGGTCTAGAATTATTGTGACAGACCAAAAACTTTTAAAAATAAATTGATAGAACGAAAAATATGCACCTACAAGCTTAAGCACAGAAATTAAAATAAAAGAATTTTATGAAAACGTCAATAAATAATTGCTCGGAAAGAGAAAAACTCATTTCACAGCAAATATAGAAAAAAAAAGATCCAGACGAACAATGTATAGGTTTTAACGGACTTATTCAAAGAAACAATAGCAACCTGTTTGCGATGAATACCTTATTTAAGAAAAAGGAACAGCGTATATAGACCTGTCGCACTCTAGATGAAGATATAAAAACGAGACTATATGTTAACTAATAAAGGAACATAATGCAAGATGTGTCAACAGTAAATAATGAAAAAACAGGATAATACAAAGCAGAGTGAGTATTGATGTTACAATGGAAATATTAAAACTAGTAAATAGTAAATAATCAAAAAATGGATACAAACATACTAAAATCATATCAGGAAGAATATAAACTCAAACTAGAAGAAAAGTTCACAATATGAAACATACAAATAATGTAAATGAAAATGTTACAACAGCAAATTATAAACAGCATCAAAACCATATCACCTAAAAATAACAATCCGCCAGGAAACTATTTACCAATACTCTAAGACTAATATAAAATAGGAGAAAAATGGGAAATGAGAATAAGTGACAGACAGTTGTGTATGTAGAACTAGACAAAGCGATTAAAGGTGAAATAAGAAAGGATATTCAAAACTACAAACATATGGAAATTTCAAAAGTTAGAAAGGCAAATTAAGTCTTAAAAGGTTTGAGATCAAGGGTAAGCATAGGAAAGAATAAAATCTTCAAATTTAAGAAAATAGGTTATACGGATTCAACCAATGGAAAAGATACATAAAAATAATAAAAGACCTCTACACAAACTGTACAAAATGGAAAGCTCCGAATGTTATAATACAACTCCTTCTCGCGGTGTTATTACAATTAATATGAAACCCCAAATTGTAAGTCAAAATGTAACAGCTCTCTCTTTGGAGCACTATTAAATATCAAATGAAATATACCCTTTTTCTAATTATCAAAAAGAAGCACTATCAGGTATAACTCACTTATGTACTTGCCGTACTGCTTAATGTAATAAATAGTTATTGACGTATATCATAAATCAATTTGACATTTAAAATTATGTCATGTGATTATTCTTTTTAAAGCCTGGACTAGTCAGTTTTACAAGCAATGGGACTCATAACATCCAGTTAAATAGGTTACTCTACAACTAACAACTTTCTCTTGTAGTTAAACTGAATTACTTTTAAAATATAATAACTATTTGACTTTATGAATCAAATACACGTTTCAGGTACTTCACAAAATTAAATTCGTACTTTCAGTTTGTTAGTAGCATATTGAAGTTTGATCTGTCATTACAAAATAAAATACAAATTGTCAAAAACAATTTAATTGAATATTAAATATGTCCAAATGTGATTTAAATAAAATTTCTAAAAATAACCAAATTCCAAGAAGTAAATTTTAAACTATAATGGTCAAAAAACGTCGAGTACTCGAATCACAATATTAAATTTAGAAAACGAATTCTTCTAAATTAATTTCTAAATATAATTACAATTATCTTAATGATTTGCCGCACCAAACTTGCTATATAACTTCTTAATATTTCATAAGAAATGGGCACTAACCTTCTGATTGCTTATCTTGTACCTGAATACGCTATCTCAGTTCCTAACTGGATAAATTCTAGTAAGCAAACACCTCCTTGGGTTGTTCCCGACGAAATCAAAGCTCGTTGTAGCTCTTTGAAACCTCTATTATGTGGATCGACAGTTCAACAGCATACCACAAAACTCACTAATATATCACGTTAAATGGAATCAAACAATCTTGAATTTTATATTTGAATAATAGTTGTGACTTGAAGTCAAATTTGATCGTAGAGAATATTATATTGATACTACGTATCAAATCATCAATTATTATTCTTCACAATTAATGGGAATTTAACCCTTAACCTGACTATTTCTCGTAGATTATCAATTCAATTTATTTTTTACTACTCAATATAAACAACCCTCTGGTTGCCTTTTACAACCCCACCAGTTAAAACATACAACTGTTACATCACATGATATACATTAAATATCTTGATATTATTTACTTTAAGTGTATTATTCGTACGGTATGCTGCATTACAATGTCCGTGGAGAAAAAAGTAATTTTGTATGTTGCACGAACCCAATGGCAAGCGTTGTTGACTTTAAAAATCAAATTTGTGAACATTCGAAGAGGTATTTATTTAAATCGTAGTGCTTTGGCGGTTATTATTCTCATTTGATTCAGGATTGAATTTCTGCAATTGTTTAATCTCCACCTAACCTCACAACTGGACTCTGGTTAATAATTTGAAAAGCACTTTCACTGGAGGCTTAAAGATGCTTGAATCTTGTTTAGTACGGTATTGTCTCGCATGCACAAGAATTTCTGGATGCTCACACTAATATTTTTAGGGTTAGACACTACCTTAAGATTTCGTGTTCGCTTCAATCTTCGGAAAGGAGGCCCCTGCTCGTATCTTCGTCTGGAACGGTTTTCCCCGGTGTCTGTGCTGCTGTTCGGTGTCCTGCACTCCTGCCTGATGCGTCGCAGTAGAATGTCCTGGCTCTGGACCCTTTTTTCGGCTGGAATCCTTCTTCGTAATCTTGATGTGGGTGGCGAACGTTTTCTCGGAGATGCTCTCGGTAAAATTATTTATTGTTGCGGAAATCGCCACAAACGTTCTCATATGAACTGTAATACCTGCTTAACACAGTGAACCACTTTTTGGCTTAAAATATTTACTTTTATTGTATAAAAACTTTATTCACAAGGAACACAAAATTTAATGTCAAGCTTATAATTTATTCAATTGTTATCTCCTGAATTCCGCTATAAACAAATGCTAATCTAATACTATACAAACGGAAATTAGCCATATTTAAATCAATTACATTTTGAAATAAATTTACTTACAAAATATTAAATTTAAACCTTTCTTATATCTAAAATATTGTCTGCATTTTTAATTGTCAAAATGTCTCTTTGCGCCACTACACATTTTATTATTTGCTTTGCTCTGTTCACTCGCGTAATTGCACCGATCCTTTTAAAGAGTTCACTTCCTTCATAAATGCTTTCGATGCCCATCTGTCTGCTTTTCACTCGTTTTTTTTTCTGTCTTGCTGTTTGCTTTTCCCTTGCTTTGTCATGTCTTGTCTGCTTCTCACAATTGCTATTTTCTGTCTTTATGCCTGCCTTCTTAATTGCTTGTTACAACATTATTATTTTTCTGGCTTCTTATACCTTTTTAGATTGCTCACAATTTTACCTGCTTAGCTACATTGAAATCTACGCTTCATTGACCTGCACATAGCAAACCTTCTTGTGATTATTCATGTCTTTTGGTTTGGCTGTTCATTCTGCCCAAACTACTATTTAACTAATTTGAACTTCGACTTCAACCCTGTGAAAAACAAACATGCTTTGCCCTTTGCGTTCCTTACTCAATTCATTTATTAATACTGGTATCTCTTTTCCAATGCATTTACTGAATGAAATTTAAGCTTAGTATTGCAGCTACATAAAACACCCCAAGTCTGTGCTTATTGACTTGTTTTCTAAACTGTACTGCAAGCAGAGTAGAGCCTCAGGCCATTACAATATATGTGTTCAACTCGGTTTTATTTAGTGGTAGTGTAAACATAAATAAGATAATATTAAAGTAGGGTCGTCGTCTGGATGTTAATAAATAGAAACTACAAAGTAGACATCCACGGCAAATAGAATTAAAAATTTATAATAATGAATGTGAAAGAGAACGTAAAGTTTCCTGGTTTTAGTATAAAGTATAATAAAAAAACATTAGCAGTCTGGTAGCGGAACAGGCAGGATTTAGAAAAGGTTACGATAACAACGAACACCTAGTGGGCTTAAAACTCCTGATAGAAAATGTAATGAATACAATATGCCGTTGATACTCGCCTTGATAGAAAACTAAAAGGCGTTCGACACTTTAGAACTAAAATTTTCATCTGTAGCATCAGACTGTTATAGTGTAGATTGAAGGTACACATACGATTCTAATAACGAACATATACAAAAAAGCACATATACAAAGAAAATCTAACGAATTAACCAACAACACCAAAATACAATGAGTATCTACCAGAGCGATGCCCTATCTCCAAAATTATTCACTCTTGCAGTAAATAATGTTTTAAAGAAGTTAGATATGGTGGTTGAAGGAGTCAGATTATATTTTACAAATTTAAGATATGCAGACGAAATAGTGCCAATTACCAAAGATGTAGATGAAATGAAACGAATGGCAGAACAACCGAATTATGAATCACGGAAAACTGAATTGAAGATGAACATTGAAAAGCATGTGTAGTACCCACGTAAACAAGAAATAAAAGTGGATGGAAATCTTGGTCGAGAAAGTGGAGTTGCATGTATACCTGGATCGTAGCATAAAGACTGGTGAAGGAAATCAAGAAGCCGAAGTAAGTAGAAGAGTGAAACTTGGAGGGACAGCTTTGGGCAAGTTAGTATATACCCTCAAAGCTGAGACATATTTTTTAGAAGACAGGGCAAAGTTATGTACTACCTGTATAATGCCTGTCCTAACCTATAGCACTTAAACAATGGTCCTTAGCAAGACAGTAATACGAAAACAAAAAACGCAGAAAGCGATGGAAAGAAGAAGGTTGAACATATCAGTTCACAATTAATAGGTAACAAATAAAAAAGAAGAGAACTAACCGGTGTGGCACAAATGGCAGAAGGAACAGCTATTTTGAAGTGGAGTTGGGTTGGCAGGTTGTGAGATCGAAATGGGAGGTGGTTTAAGAGATTACTTTGGTGGAGACCACGAATACGAAGATGCAGTTTTTGTTGACCCATGACTAGGTACACTGACGACATAGCTAAAGTAATAGGCAAGACATTTAGAAGGACCAAGTACAAGGTTAGAAAATGTTAATGGGGTTAAAAAATCATTTTTCTAGTAGTTAAATACGTACTGCGATTTATACGAGTGCACAGCGCGTTGTGTTTCATGTCAATTTTTGAGGTTAGCTACTTCAGATTTAGTTTTGGTGAGTTCACAAATGGAATCCGAGTTAAATTGGAGCTACTAAAAATTAGTGTGCACTACCTAGTATTTCTAATTTTACGACCACCCCTGAGACAGAGTATTTATGTTTACCGGAGCAGCCGAATATTATTGCATATACTAATCAAAATAAAATAAAGGCACAAAATCGTTCACTTTTGCATTAAAATACTTGTACTTTTTAATAAGCCTAAGATCGTGCACAGGCAGCACTATTCTTATTCACAACGTAAAATTTAATCTCTCTATTTCATAGTAATATATGCATTTCTCTTGAATTTGATATTCACTCCACTTAATTTTCTTAGGTATTAATAAACAAGTATTTGTATCAAACTGTTTACTTTGTTATCAATATAGAAACCGTCAAATAATAGGAAGTAAGATGCTAGTAATAAAAACATAGTATGTAGACGACTGTTCAGAAGACTATTATAACCCTCCCACCTTATATCCTTCGGCGCTTCCCATTTTGAGACGCAATCTTGGCGCTTGCGCTATAATAAGTCTTCTTAACCTTAGTGTATCATATACTAGTACTATTCTAAGATCTGCAACATAGGCTGTAAATAAAGATCTTACATAGTACTTATTGATACCGTCAAATGTTTATATATTCGAAGGGATTGATATTTAATCACCAATACGTTTTAGTGAATCCCACTATTTTTGCTTTTTTGTTTCTATGAAATGTTAAATTCAAGATTTAATCCCATAGGGCTATAGTTAATATTTTAAGCAATATTAAAAATATAAACCAATTAATTTACCTCTATATATATACTAATAAACTTGTTAGAACAACGTTTTTTATTGGCTACACTGTTAAGCGTTGCTCACTCCTAGAATTAAGTAACTATTTCCCACACGTTTATGAATAAATGCAAAACATTAGCTTCGAACCCCGTCAAGTTAAAAATGAGCATTTGATGGGAATCGAGTCGAAACATAAAATTGCTGTTTCCAGCGTGTGTAATTATCATCAGGTATCGGCAGGTGTTAGGGTGCTTAGTAGGTGTTGGGCAAAATCAGTCAGGTCCTGGGGCTTGACGCCGGTTCTTAATACACACCCTGTCGAAGAACTTGTTTGTGTGCCAAGAATTTAGACAAAGCGAAATTTAATTGCCGCTCAGCACGAAAACATCGGCACAGAGTATCTTTAAAAAAGTCGGCTATAATAGTCTGTAAAAAATACCTCTATTCAATTGTAAGCCAACTGGTAATTAATCATATAGACCTTGATGTAAAACTTAGATCTGGTTAAAAAAGTCACGAGGAAACAATGCCTGGCGACAGCCGACTGGAATAATGACTTATTGCTAACATGTTTTTTATTGGCGCTGTAAGATGTGATAATTTAGGAATTGGAAAAATGTTATCCTAATTTAGTTAAAATAAAGGTTGAATAAAAACAAAAAATGGCATGTGATATAAAAAGCAACTCTAAATTGTAGGTTGTAAACATCTGATAATTTATTTGGCCGTCGTTTTTGTTAAATTAATTTGTTTTCCATAGACTGATTCGTGTTGTGCTTAAACAGAGATGGCAAAATTATAATCGAGAATATACGTAATGGTAATTACTAATTAATTTCCAAAAGTTATAAATACAAAAAAACTTTCTTATTCCTTGAGTTATATTTTTCATAATTATGCATTTTGCATTAGGAACGCGATATAAAACTTTAGAATGAATTCATTGATGTCTCGAGGCTTACAAGTCCAATTTAAAAGACATTAAAATTTATTTTATCACAAGAGCGAGAAACAATTCCATTACTTATGCTAGTTATTTATCGCTGAACGTTAAAGCGATTTCAATAATAATTGTACTGCTCTACCCGGCGCTGCTGAAATAGATTTCGGAAGTTACTTCCCATTGTTAATTATTATATAAAATTCACAATGGCGAGTAACTTTCAATATTATAATCTTTTCGCCGGCAACATTGTCATTATTCTGGCTTGTTAATTTTAACATTTAATTTATTTCTACTTACAAGGTTATTTATTTTATTCAAAACTCCTTGATATAATTCTTTTTCCAGTCGTCAATATTGCGTTTGGAGTTTCTGTTTTACTTACTGTGACGCTGTTATTGTTTATTGAAGTTATTTTGCTTTTAATTTTTATTGTTAATTTCATAAGGCCATAACTACGTACAGGGAATTGTTAATTAACTCTAATAAATATCTTTTTTAGGTCTAACCATATATTAAGTTATTTTTGTGAGTTGAAAATTGTTCCATTAATTTATGAGATTTTGCCATATATTTTATGGGGACCAGCTTTAGGCAAGTCATTAAACTTACGAAATGCAATGTCAACATTGATATTTGACCTGGTATTCGAAACTCGAACGAGTACTAATTCTATTGACATTCAATCACAATCAATTTGTCAGTTAAATCAATTACATGTAACAGCACGGTAAAGATTTTTTTTTCTGTAGGAATTACATGCCGGCTTTATTTGTCGGACTGGTTTTCTGTCAAGTTACAATTTATGCGCGTTGTCAATAACTGAAAGATCTAAAATACTGTTTCTTATTATATCAAAAAATAAATTTTATGAAATATGTTTTTACTGGAAAGCAAATTAACATAAACTATTTACAAACGGAATTAATAAGAAAGAAAGTTTGGGAATCCTTGCTAAATAGATTTGTTCTTATTGAATTAGTAACAAGCTGAAGTGAAATAAAGTTACGTTGGACTTGCTTACGCTGCAGTAACCTAATTATCTATACCTATCCAAAAACTGCGTCCTTTAGCATTTCGATCAATAGTAAATGTATAAACTTGAAAGTTGTGAGTTTTCATAATAACTCGCCTACTATTATAAAAACAACAGAGAAGCATTTATATTTTTATTAAATCATCATTGCGTGTATAAGGAAACAAGGAAAAATATATCGTAGAATAAATAAAATTTAAATGGCAACTGTAGATGTGTATTTATTTTTTGGTGGTTAGAGAGTTGGTTTTTACAGTGACATTAAAAAATATTGTACATAACTAGATTGTAGCATAATTTCTAAAAATTGAAACAAAATCGAGGTTGAAGGTTTTATCAACAGTGATATCCCCAGTGCATTAAAATAGCCGATTAAATTTTGACGTTTACTGTCAGAATGTTTTGCTAAGAAATATGTTAAGTAAATTTGCCGCTCAACAAAAATCCCAGTGCATAGCACGAGGGATTTTGGGGCGGAAAATTTACGAGATATATTTCTTCAGAGCAAAACATTCTGACAGAAAATCGTCAAAGTTTTTTATTCAGGCTAGTTTACATGCACGCGGGATGTTCGGCATGATTATTTTCTGAATAAATAGATAAAATTCAGTTGGTGAAGCACATTTAATAATCATATTAAAATTATGCACAAGGGATTAAATTTTGACACATATTTAACCGCGGATAAATTTTTGTCATCATTAAACTGACAGAAACCATAGTGATTACGCATTATTATGGATATGGAGGAAATAATCAATAAAAAAGTTGACGTTTATAAAATGTTAACAAAATCAGCCGTATGCATGGCATAATCACGCTTAGAACCTTATGGAGGGCGTTTCGAACAACTCAGGCATTTTCATGATATGCACCTTCAGTTATGACTAGGTTGATATTGTATTTTGTCTACCAATATTTTTCAATTTGTCAAAATGTGTGTTATTTTGTTTGTCGTGATCTTGCAAACAATTTTGTTTGTAATACATTCTATGGCTTTTGTTCGATTCTTTCGGGACTTCGCCTTGCGTCATCTTGAAATATACAAACTCAAACTATAAAACACATGTTTACACACTAAATACATAAGTAACTACGTATTTCGGGAAAGTTTGAATTAGAAAAATAAATAAATGCCTGGGACAACTGGTGGATGAAATCCACCGTAAAACAGATCGAAACTAAGACGTAACAAACGAGATCGGAGAGTTCCGCTCAAACATTAAACTACGCATGAGTAGCATGTTTTTCAGGCATAAGCCACAACATAAGATCACTTGGAGAAGCACAAGAGGACAACCAGAGATTCTACAGTAACGAATCTTAAATTCTACCCTACACTAAATATTAGATGTTCGATGTCTGAACTTTGTAGATATTGGTAGCAACGACAGCCTGTTATCATGAAATGTTCATGAGAAACAACAAATCAATAGGACAACATGATGAAAACTTTCACAAGAATTTACTGAATATTGAATTTATTAAAATTGATAACAGTGACGATGTTAACCTTCTTCGGAATACCATATACATTTTGTCTCAGGAATATTTTGTTGTAACGGGCTATCTGCATCCCTCGCCTATGTTGATTAACATGCTTAAGCGAAGTTGTATTCCCTATGTTCTACGTCCAATCTTGTTCGCGGTTAAAACGGCAGACAGTTGCAACTTCCACTCTTGGAAACATATTAAGCGTCTTTACCTATCTCCTATTAAGAATGATCGCTGCTCTGTTGTTCCTACAGAATAGAAAGTTTTAGGGTGGCGCCGAATTGACATTCCTCGGCATGTACAGATAAACTTTTTTGGTACACGCCGCTGATTAGCCAACAGCCAGGTGCCAACATGTATCTAGTTACAGTCTAGATGGCGGCAATCAATCGATTAACACATAACGCAATTGACAAGACCTGACTCGACGGCGATTCAAAAATAACGAATTTCAAAATGATACTCAAGGCGGCTTCTGTTGGCCAGTTTCAGATCCCTGTAGAGGAGTTACAGCGAAACAGAAGAAATGTTAACAGTTTCATCAGTCGACTGAACTCAGAAAATCACGTTACAGACGGCAAGAAATAGATTCCTGAAACGCACAGAACATGTGAAGCTGCATCAGAAGCGTAGTAGAAAGAAATCTTTATAAATTCTTGAAATTCTTAGAAATGAAAGAACTATCATACGAAAAAAAAATTCTTAAAAGACATACAAATTTTTACAAACGGCAGATGCACACAAGAACAGACAAGTTAGAAATTGAGAAAATATAAAAGTTCAATACCACAAAACATACTCTAAGAACCTAGAACTCGACTTCTGGGGCTGCAATAACAAATTTATAAAACCGTGTGGGACCATAAACAAAGAGGCGAAAGAATTAATTAATACACATGGAGAATGGATACAATATTTCACAGACAACCAGAAATAGAATGTGGCAGATGATACTACTATGAATTTACTTAACAAGATATAAAACAAGTGATCAAACAGGTCATAATCAGAAGGTCACGAAGCCACGGCGGTATTCCTAATGAGTTGATAAAATATGGAGGAACAGCAGTCACGCAACAATTAACACAACTATTTAATAAAACAATAGAATATGGAAAGAAGCCAGTCTATTGGAAGTAAAGTACTTTAATTTCTTTCTTTAAAAATAGAGGTAAAACAGAAAATGATAGAATTTACTCGACGCAATGATTAAAATGTTTATCAAAGCGATTAAAGAAAAGCTCAACGCACATATAAACTTAGCCAAAGAAGAACAAAGCGTTCGAACTGTAGACCATGTGTAGATGACATTATCAGCTTACGACAAATTGTAGAAAAAAAAATGGAATTCAACAAAGCAGGTCTTTTATGTATGATAGATTACCACAATGTATTTGTCAGGGTGCAGCTAACAGATATAATACTCATTTTATATTTTATACAAATACCCGTTCAATTGATTCGTTTTATTCACAATAATTATGTACTTACAGCAAAAATGCCATTAAAATCAAGTCTAACAGATGATGGAAACTTCTACAATAAAAATAAATACAAACCTTGGCTATAGCGAATTACATATATCGCAATGTTAAACTTTTTGTGGATATTTGTACTAGAAAATTTTTTTCATTCATTCATTATCTATAGCCTCTTATACTTTTCGGTGTCAAGGACCATTCATACCTCGCGGAAAGTGCAATGGAGGTAATGAGCCGTTCGCGACTTACGCTACGCTCCTCCGCATCCAAACATACCACGCACTCAACCATCCTAAACCTAAATTAAGCTAACTTAACTAATGAGTCAAATCCATTTCCGCTCCGAGAAAATTCTCGGCTGTGGTCAGATTTGAACCCACGTCCACCTGGTTGGTACGCAGATTGATAACCCACTCAACTACCCAGGTGGCTACTTGACAATTTCTATATAACAATTGTTTATCAACATTTATTTCACCTGAGCTTGCACACAACTGTATTTTCTGATGTCAGACTCAACCCAAGATATTTATGGTTATGCACTCTGTCATGTTTATTATGGATCAGGTGTATGGAAAACGTATGGTTAATTAAATATCAGAAACTAGCTCTGTTAATAAATTATTTAATCATGGAGCTTTTTACTCTAGTTGAGACACGCATTTAATATTATTATGTTCTAAGTAAGGGTCGCCCGATTCATCCCCGGTTCCGGTTGGAAACCTCTAAATGATGTCGTCATTCGAAAGTGTTGTAAAGCCGTGGGTCCCATGTTACCAAGACGTGTAGCATGTAAAAGATCCCTCGCTAGGGTTGGAACATCTTAGTCTTAGCAAAATTCTAAGTAGGATTTCGACCATATGACCACAGCAGTTGGTGTCTAAGTTGCTTAGTACTCCGCATGTCTAGGTGTTACGCATAACAAACAAACAAAAAATCTCTACATCGCTCATATAGACTTTTCTTCTTCTTCCTTCTTTCCTCCTAGGCCGAACCCTTTTTTCTTGAATATTTCCTCTGTAATTGTACGTATAAGTACTCTAAGTTATCGTTCCATCTCTTTCGTGGTTTGCCAAAACTCCTTCTTCCGATTGGTGACTTATCTCTTGGAATCTTCACTATTCTCTCTCTATTCATTCTAGTTACATGTATGTCCCACTCTTGTTTGCGTTTGTACACCCATTCATTTAAGTTCTCTACTTTGCATTCTCGCCTGATGTTCTCTCTTCTCTCTTTATCGGATAAGGTCTTTCTCGATATTTTCCGTAAGATTGTCATTTCCGCTTTCTCCAGGAGCCTCCAAGTCCTATATGTATCCGGTCTGCTGTGGAGGTTAGAATTGGTCTGACTGTTGCTTTGTAGATACTTGCATTTGTCTCTTTTCTTATATTTATTTCTTCACATTTTATCATTGACGAATCCCGCTATTTTGTTTGCTTTGATGACTTGCTTTCTGACTTCAATTTCAGTACTTCCAAAGCTGAGCAATTCGATTTATAACTATTTAAAACACATTATTAGGTTCGACTCTACCTTAGCTTGAATTTTGTTGTTTGAGTATTAATCTACGATAGTCTTTATGAGGTTAATTGGTATTCCTCGGTTGTAAAGTAAGTGTACAACGTCTTTAGCTTGAATTCGACTAAACACTTTCTGTAGGTCAATAAAACGTAGATATGCAGGTTTATTATATTCAATAGACTTCTCTGTAATCTGTCTTAATATAAACACTGCGTGTGTACAAGACCTTTCAGATCTGAAACCTTATTGTTCGTCTGCAAGTGTAGTAAGAGAATTTATTTTTTTATGAGTGTGATCATGAGTTTGGTTGCATCAAGTACGTTTATTCCCCTATAATTGTCACCCTTCTTAAACATCAGGATAGTCGTGCTAATTCTCCAGTGCTCTGGTATCGTCTTGTCAGGTCATTTTGGCAGCCAACCGTAATTTAATTAGCCACTTAGGCTTTAGGGCAGCATGTCCGTATGTTAAACCCTTTTAGTTATTTGGCTTCATCGCATAATTCCGCAATAATGATTTTGGACATCCCTGGCCTCCAAGCGCAGTATTTCTCGTCATCTTGGACACCCCTTTGTTGGTGCTTTGTTAGCCGTGTGTAAGCGCTTGCAATATTTCGAACCTTCAAGAAATTGTGCGACAAGGAGGAGTAGTGCCCATTCTCGCGCCAAAAGTCGCTTGCCTAGGAAATTCTGTGTTAGGATTGGCTGGAGCGTTTTTCCCCATGAAGCTCAGGGGCACTGGACGCACGCGGGTTTCGCGGCAGTTCGCAGGGGCTCGCTAAAAAGTCAACACGTAGGGGAACGGTTGGTGCTCTCGGTGCTACGAGTCGTCGCAGGAATACAGCAGTATGTCGATATATTAGCGTAATAACCGCAGTTCTTTGAGTAAGCGCGCGGGATTATAATCGCTGTGTCCATTCATGCAACGGCTATGTCGTCAAGATCTGCATAACCCAGGTGGGTCGTCGCATACTTATCCCGACAAGGGGACTCGTGAGTAAGCCAGCCATTTTCGCCTTCCGCATCGCTTGAGCTTCGTCGCAATGCCAGGTCTCGCATACTAGTTGCTGCCAGGGAGGTTTCCCCGAGACGAGCCAGCCAGGTAACGCTTGTAAAATAACCTTTATGCGTACTGACGCTTGCTTTGTTCAACTAATTTTGTGAGTGCCGCCTCTCGCATGCGAATTGCTGCAGTGTGAAGCCAGAGCGTGGTACACTCCTCGTAAAAATAACATTTATGCGTACTGACGCTTGCTTTGTGTAACTAATTTTATAAGTACCGCTTCTCGCATACAAATTGCTGCAGTGTGAAGCCAGAGAGTGGTACACTCCTTGTAAAAATAAATTTTATGAGCACTGACGCTTGTTTTGTCCAACTAACTTTATGAGTGCCGCTGCTCGCTTACGAACTGCTGCAGTGCGGTGCCAGAACGAGGTACCCCCGTTGTGCGACTTACTGTGGCGTGCCCACACCGCCGTCTCGAATCATTATCGCACGTTTTGGGTGGAACACTTTGTATGAAAGAGTGCAGTGAAAGTATCCTTTGCTGGAAAATTCAGTGGTGTGCGTCAGCTCGCGCGCCGTTAGCCCATTTAATCGATAGCGCAGTCAGCGCCTAAATTTAATGTTAACTATCGCTAGTTTGTGCCGCCAGGCAATTTATCACGACGTAGTACAGGGTGTTCAGAGGTTTCGGGCCCGAATTCAGGTTCTGTTTGCACGCGTCACGGCGACCGGCCTTTGGGCTTAAGCCCACGTTTATCCATTACACCTGGCCTGGATGAGGTACCCGACTCGACTGTACGCCAACCCCATAGGCATTAAGCCGGTGCCGTGCGGTCACCCTGTTGCGCTCTCGCTTGCGCGACGTAATAAGAGAACAAGCACGCGCGGAGGTAACTACGCGACCGAAATACCCGTATACCTTCGAGGAGGACATGACAGCAATAACAACGTTGATTAACGAATGAGAGGAGAAAATTCAGAAGCATTTAGCAAACCCGACTAAGGAATTGGCGGCTACGATAGAAACGAAATTTTATCACGGAATGAACCGTCTTACGAATAGCTCCGCCGTAACCGAGGAAGAGCAAGCGCTCAAACACAAAGCATTTGCGGAGTTGTCAATTATACGCTCAACCTACGAACTTAGGCAAATTCAGTTAGGGCCGTCTACGACTACTGTTGAGGAGGAAAGTCCTGTATCGCTACCATCGACATCCGGTGTCGCACCTATTACTACCGTCGCGATTTCGACTACGACTACGACATCGGCAACTATGTCGACTCCGAGTTTCGCCTCGCCTGTGTCACGCATGATTGCATTTAAAGCAACCCCTGTTTTGAAATTGGACATACAATTTTCTGGTGACCCCAAAGGTCTATCATTCAACGCTTTCATCGAGCGTGTTAACGAACTCCGAGTGGCCAGGAACCTTACCGAAGAAGAATTATTTATGCAGGCCATCTATCTGTTTTCGGGCAAAGCATTGCTATGGTACCGCGCTAATAGAGCGACCCCTAACACTTGGCAACAGTTAGTCAACTTGTTACGCTTAGAGTTTCAGCCTACCAACTACGATGAAAGTTTGTTGGACGAAATTAAACGTCGTACGCAAGGCCCTACGGAAACTATGGGCATCTATATCGCGATCATGCGCCCAATGTTTTCGCGGTTGACGGAAGCACTACCCGAGGAGAACCAATTGCACATTTTGCTGCATAATATTGCACCACTATATCAAACTCAATTAGGGTTGACAGAAGTCCGGTCGATCAGCGAGTTAGCGCAATACGGTCGTAAAATTGAAGAACGGCGTTATGCTATCGAAACTTACGTGCCGCCATGTAGGAAGAAGTCTGACCTGGAAACAGACTTAGCATATGTTGAGGTCGCGCGTGTTGCGGAAACTTACCCAGTCAAGGTTGTAGAAGCACGTAGCGCTAATACTCCCGAGAGGAGAACCAGAGAACCGGCACCAACGTCAAGTATGCGGTGTTGGAATTGTAACGAGCCAGGCCATAGAGCCAGCAAGTGTCCGCGACCCCGCGACAAGAAATTTTGTTACCGTTGCGGCAGACCCGAAGTGACCGTGAATACTTGTCCTCGTTGTCTATCGAGAAATAGGGGACAGGGAAGCGATCCCGCGAGACGCTGAACAGTCGAGCAGTGTCCTCGCGCGTGTTTAGTAATTCGACTAAATTTATGAAGGGACTTATCGATGAGCTCGAGGTTAAATTTCAGAAAAATAAAATCATCCGAGACTACATATTGGAAACGCAATCGGACGACCGTCGACCACATGTGCAAGTTGAAATTATGGGTTTCGAGTTGTTAGCGTTGTTGGACTCAGGAGCGAACCGAACGATTTTAGGAGCTAAATGTTGGGACGTATTGCGCACAGTAGGCTTACGTGTAAACAAGAAACTGCGACCCGTTTGCTCAGTGGCAAATGGCCAAACCGTGACAAGTTTAGGTACTATTCACTTGCCTATTCGTTTGAATGACAGAGTCGTAACTATCGACGTGTTAATAGTTCCAGAGGTTCCGCACACCCTAATCTTAGGCATAGACTTTTGCAAGTCCGTGGGAATAGTCCCTGGTGTGTTTCGAGGGGAGTGGGAATTCTTAAAACCTAACTTAGCAACCATTGATACTCCTACCGGCAATCTACAGTCTAATTTCGACCTGAACTCAGACCAACGAGCCCAGTTAGACATCCTTGTTAACCGACATTTTACTACCGCTAAACCCGAACTCGGCTGCGCCAAGTACGTTAGACATAAAATCACTATTAATGCTGCACCGATTAAACAAAGATACTACCCGGTCTCTCCCGCAATGCAAGCGCATATCGATGCTGAGTTGGATAGTATGCTCAAGTCAGGCGTCGTGGAACGATTCCGTTCAGCCTAATTATTCGGTTACGGAGCGCAAGAGGTTACGCCTTTATTTAGGAGGCACCCATTTCACAGTCATTGCCGACCATCACTCACTTGTTTGGCTTAATAACCTTAAGGAACCCACCGGGAGAATTGCCCGATGGGCCGTCCGTATACAGCAATACGACTTTACGATCAAACACCGTAAGGGAAAAGACCACGTCGTCCCGGATACGCTGTCGCATGCTATACCCGAAGTAGACGTAGTCTCGGTTGTCGAATCCGAAGGACCCGAGTAGGACGCTCAGACGCCACGTGATAGCCAAACTGACCGTTGGTATAGGCGAATGTGCAGACGCGTTGTAGAGAAACATTTCAAATACTCAGCTTGGAAACTGCCCGAGGTAAATTGTTCAAGCATGTTAACGTAAAGTACCCCGAACTTGACGGTGACAGTAGTTGGAAGGAGGTAATTCCGAAGCCTCAACGTGCCGAAATTCTTCGTAAAAACCATGATGAACCTACCGCAGGCCACTTGGGCATTTACAAAACTTACGGTCGGATTGCCCAACAATATTACTGGCCCAAACTTAAGGCGGATGTGACCCGCTACGTTACCCGCTGCGCGACGTGTTTAGCGCAGAAACCCGAACAGAAACGCCCGGCCGGCTTGATGTGTCGTCACCCCGTTGTGGATAAGCCGTAGCAAATGATATCTATCGACATCGTAGGGCCGCTGCCCCGTTCAAAGAAAGGCTATGTATATATTCTGTCTGTGGCTGACTATTTTACCAAATTCACCCTGTTCTTCCCGTTGCGTACCGCCACTGCATCCGCGGTGACGCAGAAAATTAAGAATGACGTTTTCTTGCTCTTCGGAGCCCCCCAGTACGTCTTGGTTGACAATGGCGTACAGTTTCGCAGCAGAGAGTTCCGACAACTCACCGATACATATAAATCACAAAGTATCTTTAATGCGCATTATCATGCACAGGCCAACCCAGTAGAACGCGTAAATCGAGTTTTGAAAACTATGCTAGCTTCGTACGTCAAGGACAACCACCGGGAGTGGGATAAATATTTGTCGAAGGTTGCTTGCGCCGTGCGCACTGCAGTGCACGAAGTCACCGGCATGAAACCGTATTTCGCCAATTTCGGTCGACAGATACAGCTAGAGGGGACGCGTGCCAATAACCCCGAGGAGGTAGATGTTTCGGAACATATACGGGTAGAGAGTCGCGAAGACTTATTGCGACGGACTCCCGCGTTAAGGTCGGTTTACGAAGACATTGTCAAACGACTCGACGCAGCATATAAGGCTTCTAAGTCTACTTACGACTTACGACGGCGTCCCGCCCAGTTTGCCGTTGGCGATACCGTTTAGCGCCGTAATTACGTACTTTCCGATGCGGCTAAGTATTTTAAAATTTGTAGGGCCGTTCTCCATTAGTCGCCAAGTTTCGCTTGCCACTTACGAGTTGTCTGATGAGACCGGTGCCCCAAGAGGCACTTGACACGCGAAAGATCCTAAACCCAATCCTACGGACGCTTAGCTTGCTAGCGCTCGACCCCTTGATGCCCTTTGGCGCCCCCATTTTCGGCCTCGTGCCGTAACAGTGGTTGTTCCTGTCCGTCTGGACTGCGAGCTTGCTAGTTGTGGGAATTCCACAATGCGCTGATCCCGTGACGCGCAGCGTGCCCTCTTCAGGTGGCTCTTGGGACAGATTGACCCTGACTCCATTCTTGCCCCCCCCCCAGAATTTATCCCTGCGTTCTATTGGAAAGGTGGGTCGGAAGTGTGCACAGGCGTAAGACCTATTTCACCCGATTTTGAGACGAATTTCCCCGTGTTTTTTTGGAAAGGTTGGCCGGAAGTGTGCATGCGAGTAAGACGTTTTTATTCACCCGATTTCGACGAGCGCTTGTCGCGCATTTTTACCGGCTTTTTTTTTTGTTTTTGGTATAAAGCCCCAAACCCCTCTTCTCTTTGTTCTATCTTTACCTTTCTTTTCCTCTCATCAATTCTATCTACCGTGTCCCGGACAACTGCCCAACCCCTTTGTTTCTTTTTCTTTTCCACCTTCCAAATCCGCACTGTTAGGCGACCGTCATGGACCCGGTGTTAAAGTCCAGTCGGCGTTTCGTGGCCGTCGCCGCAGTGCGTGCCACGCCCGTTTCGGGCCTGGTCGGTTAATTGTTTTTGTTTACATGTATACGTGCATGACCTTGTGGCCCGTTGATGTAGCACTCCTAATTTGGAGGGGCGGTCGCGCTGGATCGGCTTCTATTTAGTTATTGCCCGTCTGGTTCCCCGAGGGAGCCAGACATTGAGTCGTTTTGTGGACCCCTGGCGGAGTACCACTCCTTTGGGACATCATGTCTTTCGTCGCCCGTCTTCCGTGGTCCGGGGAGTGAGTGCTAGCCGTCAGCGAAACCGCCAAGTCCTTACCCAAATTTTCGTATTTCTACTGGCGTATCCAGTCTATCTTCTTCCTCTTCCCTCTCTTCCCACCTTTTGTACCCTACCTGGTAACCAGTGTGTGTAATTCCTTCGGGGGTGCAGCCTATCGTATGAGTGTTAGTCGATTGTCTGAGTTCTCGCGGCGCAGTAACAAAATGCCCCGTTGATTTTAAGAGACTTCGGGGAACTCTCTTTCAAGTAAGGGGAGTGTCAGGTCATTTTGGCAGCCAACCGTAATTTAATTAGCCGCTTACGCTTTAGGGCAGCATGTCCGTATGTTAAACCCTTTTAGTTATTTGGCTTCATCGCATAATTCCGCAATAATGATTTTGGACATCCCTGGCCTCCAAGCGCAGTATTTCTCGTCATCTTGGACACCCCTTTGTTGGTGCTTTGTTAGCCGTGTGTAAGCGCTTGCAATATTTCGAACCTTCAAGAAATTACGCTAGTTAGTGCGACAAGGCGGGGTAGTGCCCATTCTCGGGCCAAAAGTCGAGTGTCTAGGAAATTCTGTGTTAGGATTGGCTGGAGCGTTTTTGCCATGAAGCTCAGGGGCACTGGACGCACGCGGGTTTCGCGGCAGTTTGCAGTGGCTCGCTAAAAAGTCAACACGTAGGGGAACGGTTGGTGCTCTCGGTGCTACGAGTCGTCGCAGGAATACAGCAATATGTCGATTTATTAGCGTAATAACCGCAGTTCTATGAGTAAGCGAGCGGGATTATAATCGCTGTGTCTAATCATGCAACGGCTACGTCGTCAAGATCTGCATAACCCAGGTGGGTCGTCGCATACTTATCCCGACAAGGGGACTCGTGAGTAAGCCAGCTATTTTCGCCTTCCGCATCGCTTGAGCCTCGTTGCAATGCCAGGTCTCGCATACTAGTTGCTGCCAGGGAGGTTTCCCCATCTGTAAGATGGCCGAGCCAGCCAGGGAACGCTTGTAAAATAACCTTTATGCGTACTGACGCTTGCTTTGTTCAACTAATTTTGTGAGTGCCGCCTCTCGCATGCGAATTGCTGCAATGTGAAGCCAGAGCGTGGCACACTTCTCGTAAAAATAACATTTATGCGGACTGACGCTTGCTTTGTGTAACTAATCTTATAAGTACCGCTTTTCGCATACAAATTGCTGCAGTGTGAAGCCAGAGCGTGGTACACTCCTTGTAAAAATAACATTTATGCGTACTGACGCTTGCTTTGTATAACTAATCTTATAAGTACCGCTTGTCGCATACAAATTGCTGCAGTGTGAAGCCAGAGCGTGGTGCACTCCTTGTAAAAATAACATTTATGCGTACTGACGCTTGCTTTGTGTAATTAATCTTATAAGTACCGCTTCTCGCATAAAAATTGCTGCAGTGTGAAGCCAGAGCGTGGTGCACTCCTTGTAAAAATAACATTTATGCGTACTGACGCTTGTTTTGTCCAACTAACTTTATGAGTGCCGCTGCTCGCTTACGAACTGCTGCAGTGCTGTGCCAGAACGAGGTACCCCCGTTGTGCGACTTACTGTGGCGTGCCCACGCCGTCTCGAATCATTATCGCACGTTTTGGGTGGAACACTTTGTGTGAAAGAGTGCAGTGAAAGTACATTCTGCTGGAAAATTCAGTGGTGTAAGTCAGCTCGCTCGCCCTTAGCCCACTTATTCGATAGCGCAGTCAGCGCCTAAATTTAATGTTAACTATCGCTAGTTTGTGCCGCCAGGCAATTTATCACGACCTAGTACAGGGTGTTCAGAGGTTTCAGGTCCGAATTCAGGTTCTGTTTGCACGCGTCACGGCGACCGGCCGTTGGGCTTAAGCCCACGTTTACCCATTACACCTGGCCTGGATGAGGTACCCGACTCTAGTGTACGCCAACCGCATAGGCATTAAGCGCTTTTCCACAGCTGGGCTTCACATTAAGATCCTTTCGAACCATGATGTTTTGTGACCTGTTTATTTGTGTATGTATTTAGATCACCACCAGGGATCCAATAGACGTATTAATCTTATCGCCTTTTTGTTTCTTTTTGACACTATTGTGTTGGTGTATGCATATTATAGGGTGATTGTGTCGCTGTGCCACTTCAGCTGTGAGGCGAGGACCAGACGCGGAGGGAAGGCCTTCCAGGTAGGTGGTTGCGACTGGCATTGTACGGCAATTTTCTCGAAATATTTATTCGCGTATTTTTCTCGAAATAGTTATTCGCGTATTTTCTCGAAATACTTATTCGCGTATTTTCTCGAAATACTTATTCGCGTATTCTCTCGAAATAGTTATTCGGGTGCTACTCGAAATAGTACTTGATTGTTTCCCGCCCCGCTCCGCCGTCCAGTTCAGGCAGAACGTGGAGATCCCGAGTCAGAACTGGTGGCGCCCAACCTTTGATAACAATCGACATGTATTAAGTGACGCTCGCCCTGTGGCGTACTGGTGTTAACCCCGCCCATCTCCCTGAGCGCATTTCAGCGGAGGCTCTTAGCCTGTTTTATCGATCTTCCAGGGTGAGCGTGCCCCATTTCCCGGATTCGTCTAGCGATCGGTGCCTCCCTATTGGCAGGCGTCGTAAGAACCGTTTGATAACGTAACAGTCTGGCAATTTTTAATTTTGTTTATAAGAGCTGCCAATTCTTTTGTGAGAGTGTGGCCTCGATATTTGATATTCCTTTTATCTAAACCGTACGCTGACAGTCCATTCAAACCTTTCACTCAAGTGATCTTAAGAATATCACAACTTAATTCAATTCCGAAAAATGTATTATTTTATTTATAATAAATCATTACAAAGCAGTCTAACTTATTAACAAGATATTCGATACTGCAGACCCTGTGTATTCCAGCATTATATAACAGCAATTATGCAGATTTTGCGCTACAGTCAATTTATTAACTCTAACCAAGAACGTCCTCCATCGACCTTACATCTCTTGATATCCCTGAATGTCCACATTCCATTTCTTAGTATATTTCAATAATAGCACATTCTTCCACTTTTAAGCGGTATTATATTTATAAATTGTTCAATCCACCCTGCTTGAATGATTTATACATTTATAACGCGTATATTTTCCTTAAAGAAACAAAATATAAAAAATGTGTTATTTTTCTCTTTGTTCATTCTCTAGCATCTAGCTTACTTACAAAAATTACATGGCTAAAATTTTAAATGAAATGTTACATTATAACAAATTTCAACAATTTTAATTTTAACATCTAAATACTAATCCTTATTTTATTGTCATCATTTATCCATCTATTTGTACATTTATTTATTTCTTTACTATTCGACCTGCTGTTACAAGAACGAACATAAAATAAAGTGAGTCATTGTCATTTTTTAAATAAGAGTAACTATAATTTTAGTCCCATATTAATTATAGTATATTTTCTAATTTTTATTTATGAATTAAATTCAAATACTACTATGTAACCGAACTTACATCACTATTTCTCTATTTATCCTAAATAAGGTATCAATTCATATTTTTACTTTACAACTATTAGACTCCTTCAATATAATATGTAGAAGTACAGAACCATTACAATAATTATATGTAGATAATAATGGAACAAGTCCACCATGTTAGAAACCAGGAATAGTAGTAACAAGTCAAGGAATAATACAAGAAGAAGTAAAAAACGAGATGAAAAGGCTAAGAATGTCAGGGCGTTTGTCATATAATATAATATAGAAAAACAAACGCCTCCGACAAAAAAACTGTCAGCAGACTAATATTAGCATAGGCTTCTGAAACTAGACCTGATACAGCACACACAAAGAGACTAACATTAACTTCAGAAATAAATACTTAGGAAAATCGTAAATAAAATCATAAAAGACAAAGAGGGTCACGAGAACATTGGAGCTATATGCCATATCACGCCAATAAATGATTGGATAAAAACAGAAATAAGGAGAAATAAAGATGAAGACATGTTGTAGAAGTATAGGAAGACCAAAAAGGCAATGGAAAGATAATTTAGGCCTGCTTTAAATAACAGACAAAGATCTATAACGGAAGTATGAAGAAGAAAAAGTCATTAATACATAAAGGAGCTACTTTCCATTGTTATGTACTTATCTTTTCTTTAATAATGCGATCAGCTGCTTCTGTCCATTTCCACCACTAGTTTTTCGTGGATTTGATATATTTCTTTATTACTACTGATACTGTTTAAACCTGTTAAATATTAATCTCGTTTTAAAATTTCTAAACTATTTATTTGGTTAATTACTTTAGCTTGAGAATGTGCTGGAGTTGCAAGTCATCATTCTTGGCCAAGATCAGCATTGGGTTGTGTATACTATTACATAACACTATTCAGCAAAATACATATACAACGTGTTTACTTTTAGGGTTTTTTATTGCTTTTCACCATGTATCAATTGTGTTTCACTGTCTGTCAAATGCATTTCCCACCAATATTGACAAGTACTGACAAGAGGGAACGGCATTTGAGATAAAGTGAAACAGAACTGATACCTGAAGAGCAATCGGAAAACCCTGTAAGTCACCAAGTATCACTAGCTTATCAAGTATTTGTTAATATATCTTTGCACTAAATTTGCAAAACATTGTATATAAAACGAGTGAGTTCCAGTAATAAATTCAGTATTAGAATACAGTAAATAATGACAAAAGGCTTGGGCAAGATTGTACATACGTTAAACGACCATCACCTAGAGGACGGTAGTTCTGGCCACCTACACAACGCCCGATAAATTAAATCAGTTGAGAACTCTTGTTGATCCAACAGTGTTGCCGGATCGGCAGATTTAAATACTTTGCGCAAATTGTAAGCACTAATTTACTTGATATCCGATCGGTAAGAATCTAGTTTAGCGACCAACTCCGATCGACATGTGCTATACACCATTCGGCGCGTCTCGTCGAGCTGAACAATATTGTCCATGGGGACAATCGGGGCAGACCAATGGTTACTGAGATACAGCACTCTAAAGTTTTTTTTTTATAAACTTTTTTCTTCGTGGAAAACATTATGGGGCCTTTGGCGGGGCGCCGCACAGCATTTCGCGCAGCGTATCTCACCGAAGGCTAATAACAAGTCACACTGCGCGCCACCTAACCTAACCTTACCTAACATAACCTAACTTAACCTAATCTAATTTAGCGACCAACTCCGATCGATATGTGCTATACACCATTCGACTCGTCTCGTCGAGCTGAACAATATTACTGCTGGGGACATTCGGGGCAGACCAACGGTTACTGAGCTACAGCACTATAAAGTTTTTTTTTCTAAATTTTTCTAGTGGAAAATACTCTGAGGCCTTCGGCGAAGCGTCGCGCAGCGTACCTCACCAAAGGCTAATAACAAGTCACAATGCGCGGCACCTAACCTAACCTAACCTAACATAACTTTACCTTACCTTACCTAACCTAACCTAACCTAACCTAACCTAACCTTACCTAACCTAACCTTACCTACCCTAACCCAACCTAACCTAATCTAATCTAACCTAACCTAACATAACCTAACCTAACCTTACCTAACCTAACTTAACCTAACCTAACCTAATCTAACCTAACCTAACCTCACCTAACCTAACTTAACCTAACCTAACCTAACTTAACCTAACCTAACCTAACCTAACCTAACCTTACCTTACCTAACCTAACCTAATCTAATCTAACCTAACCAAACTTAACCTAACCTAACCTAACCCAACCTAACCTAACCCAACCTAACTTCACCTGACCTAACCTAACCTAACCTAACCTACCATAACCTAACCTAACCTAACCTAACCTAACCTATCCTAACCTAACCTTACCTAACCTAACCTAAACTAACCTCACCTAACCTAACATAACCTAACCTGACTTAATCTAACCTTACCTTACCTAACCTAACCTAACCTATCCTAACCTAACCTAACCTAAACTTACCTAACCTAACCTAACCTAACCTTACCTAACCTAACCTAACCTAACCTAATCTAACCTTACCTAACCTAACCTAACCTAACCTCACCTAACCTAACCTAACTTAACCTATACTAACCTAACCTAACCTTACCTAACCTACCCTAACCTTACCTTACCTAACCTAACCTAACATAACCTTACCTAACCTAACCTAACCTAACCTAACCTACCCTAACCTAACCTAACCTAACCTAACCTAACCTAACCTAACCTAACCTTACCTAGCTTACCCTAGCCTTACCTTACCTAACCTAACCTAACCTAACCTAACCTAACCTAACCTTACCTAACCTAACCTAACTTTACCTTACCTAACCTAACCGAACATAACCTTACCTAACCTAACCTATCCTAACCTAACCTAACCTAACCTAACCTATCCTAACCTTACCTAACCTAACCTAAACTAACCTCACCTAACCTAACATAACCTAACCTGACTTAATCTAACCTTACCTTACCTAACCTAACCTATCCTAACCTAACCTAACCTAACCTAAACTTACCTAACCTAACCTAAGCTTACCTAACCTAACCTAACCTAACCTAACCTAACCTTACCTAACCTAACCTAACCTGACCTCACCTAACCTAACCTAACTTAACCTATACTAACCTAACCTAACCTTACCTAACCTACCCTAACCTTACCTTACCTAACCTAACCTAACATAACCTTACCTAAGCTAACCTACCCTAACCTAACCTAACCTAACCTAACCTAATCTAACCTAACCTAACCTTACCTAGCCTACCCTAGCCTTACCTTACCTAACCTAACCTAACATAACCTTACCTAACCTAACCTAACCCAACCTATCCTAACCTAACCTAATCTAAACTAACCTAACCTTACCTAACCTAACCTAACCTTACCTTACCTAACCTAACCTAACATAACATTACCTAACCTAACCTATCCTAACCTGACCTAACATAACCTAACCTAACCTAACCGAACCCAACCTAACCTTACCTAACCTAACCTAACCTTACCTTACCTAACCTAACCTAACATAACCTTACCTAACCTAACCTATCCTAACCTAACCTAACCTAACCTAACCTAACCTAACCTATCCTAACCTAACCTAACCTCACCCAACCCAACCCGACCCAACCCGGCCCAACCCACCCAACCCCCAACCCAAACCAAACCAATCCAAACCAACGCAACCCAATCCAACCCTACCCAACCCAACCCAACACACATGATTTAACATAAAGACATTTTAAAGCGAACGCGCCATAGACTTAGTGTGGGACATTTTAATTTTTACTGTGCTGTATCTCAGTAACCGTTGGTCTGCCCCGAATGTCCCCAGCAGCAATATTGTTCAGCTCGACGAGACGAGTAGTCGAATGGTGTATAGCACATGTCGATCGGAGTTGGTCGCTAAACTAGATTAGGTTAAGTTAGGTTATGTTAGGTAAGGTTAGGTTAGGTGGCGCGCAGTGTGACTTGTTATTAGCCTTGGGTGAGGTACGCTGCGCAAAAAAATGCCTGTGCGGCGCCCGCCAAAGGCCCCAGAGTGTTTTCCATGAAGAAAAAGGTTTATAAAAAAAAAACTTTAGAGTGCTGTATCTCAGTAACCATTGGGTCTGCCCCGATTGTCACCATGGACAATATTGTTCAGCTCGACGAGACGCGTCGAATGGTGTATAGCACATGTGATCGGAGTTGGTCGCTAACTAGATTCAAGCCGAGATCTCTTAAACTGGCGGTATATTTTTCTACCTACCTCGTAGGAAATTTGTACATGCAATATGTCCTTGTTATGATTTTACAATTTGACAACAGCGTCAAATTTATTTGGTGCATTTTAACTTCCAAATTAAACGAATAAATGCATCTGCAGCGCCTTCTACTCACGTTTAATTCATAATGGACTACCACGGCCTGCTGAATTGTGTGACAAATGTCACTTTATACGGCCTGGGCATTTTTTTGAAATCCATTGTTTTAATTTCTGAGAAAACGCCATTTTGGCCGTTTGGCGCCACATACCAACGATGACATTTAAATGACAAGGGCTGTCAAAACTAATTCGTGTTTAGAAATTATTTTTTAAATGCAGTATCAGTAGGATTGTTTTGAATGTAATATAAATATGAATGGTGTAATCTATTATTTAGTGGCATGTAAGTACCTTAGAGATCTATAGTTTTAATATTTTTATTGAGAGAGGTGTGGAACTCCAAGAATCGCAGTTGAAGACGGATTCATATTTTCAGGCAGGTATTTTTTGGATAGCTCACACATTTGCTCTAAAGTAGTTCATTATGTGCAGATAATCTTATTTCTTACAAATTGGAATGATGTTCTAGGTGGTAATAGTAATGAAGTATTCTATTCTGTGTGTTATTGCAAGGTTGTAAGTTTATGTGTAATTTATTGTAAACAAATTTAAATTAAACATTTAAAAGTTATTTGTTTTATTAAATATCTATCTGTAAATGTAGTAATTAAAAATGTACTAATAAAGGAAGTGCAATGTAATTTTAAAACCTTCGCCCAGAAGAAGTGACTCGGAAACACCTCTCTTGAAAGCTACAACTAACAATTCTTTCCCGTTTTTTATGGATACCTATTTAAATAAAAATAGAAAATTGAAATCGCTAAAAAGGTACGTTGTTTGAAGCACCAGTACGATAATTTAAATTAGCTTTCAGACCATTTCCTTCGTAAAATTTAGTTGGAGGTAAATTCATGATAAGATCTTCCCCAATTGGTATATTTGCAAGTTGTAGAACCGCTTTCTATTTGAACAATACCAAACGAAATCATAAGCAATAATAACGAATAAATTAATCAACAAATTATACTGTGAACGTAAATAATGTAAATGAGAAAATACACGAAAAAACTAGCAGGGAACTGATAAAAAAATGCAATAGAAAATCAAAGTAAAAAGTACACGGGATATTATTGTTGTAAAATTTTAGGAAACGTCGTAAAATTTAATCAAATATTTGCATTGTAGTCAACGTAGTAACTGATGTTACATTGCAAATTTGAAATTCCCGCTCGTGGGCATACAGCGCTCTGCGGAGGATCGCGAAACTTCACATTTGCCCAGGCAGTATACAGTGACGTTTGCCAAACAATTCAGCAGGTCGTGTGGAATACATACGTACTATACACAATCCTGTCCTCATCGATCATATTTTGTAATAATATATAAGTACAGCCTGTTTTAAACGAAGTGTGCACTATTGCTAACTTCTTTATTATTGGACGTACGATATCGGTTAAATTAGCAAACTAATGGAATTTTTTCTGTTGATTAGAATGGCGAAAACGGAAAAACAATTGAACATCGCCTTCTCGAGAAATTTGAAAAAGTTTACTTTTGTTAAATAGAATACCCTGTATATTTTTATATAAAACGATTGAAAATCGCGATCTAAACATAAAAGTTCATATAAGGTGCGGGCCTAAAACTAACAATAACCGAGTTATTACAACTTCTTACTTTTAGACGAGGTGGCTGTGTATTTCTCACATATGTACTATTGGTACCACAAAAAACTAGGACAACCTCCAAATCCATTAGCCATGCATTTTTATTGTTTTAGTTGATTAAATGACCTTAAGAAACTGTCATATGACAGGTTAGAATTATTTACATGTCATAACATTTTAATATCAAAAGCTACAATATAAAATAGTTATAAAACTAAATCAACATGCAATTTGCTGAATAGTTACACCGTTTTGTATGCCAGCATTACTCCTAGCTTTTGAAACTGAACTTGTTTTAGGCATGATTGACAGTGACGTTTTGAAATAATTTGAAAGTTAATCACATATCAGTTGGCAATTAAAAATTCAGATTCACACAGCTAAAAAAACGTTGTCCTAGTTTTTTTTGGTAGCAATAGTACATAAAATTGTTATAAAATATTTTTTTTAGTAATAGCTTTTTTCTTTTAGTAAGTTGTTTTTTAATTGTCTAATAAATGATGTTATTTAGATTTATTTGCAATGTTTATTTAAACAAATTTTATTTTATGGATACACAGCCACCTCGTCTAAAAGTAAATAATTGGAATAACTCGGTCATTTTCAGTTTTAGGCCCACACTTTATATGAACTTTTATGTTTAGATCACGAATTTCAATCGTTTTATATAAAAATATACAGGGTGTTCTATTTAACAAAAGTAAACATTTCCAAATTTCTCGAGAAGGCGATGTTCGATTGTTTTTCTGTTTACGCCATTCTAATTAACAGAAAAAATGCCACTAGTTTGCTAATTTAACCTATATCGTACGTCCAATAATAAACAAGTTAGCAATAGTGCACACTTCGTTTAAAACAGGCTGTATATAGGCAACCCATTTAGCAGTCGTTACGCATTACTCCATAAGGCTGAACTACTACTCTACTATTTTTGCTCTTTGGTATTAGTCTAACGATTATTGCTCATTCGCCTCTATAAAGCTCGGTACTGACTTGAGCAGTTTTACGCGCACGCACGTGTGTGTGCGTAAGCCGTTCGTGCGCGTAAAAATGCTCAAGTCAGTACGCAGCCATAAAACCGACACGCGATGGATCGTGTTCGTGCGTGTTGCAGCGTACGCGCACGCAAATTCGGGCTGGTACTGATTAGAGCAATTTTACGCGCAAACTGTTCGTGCGCGTAAAAATGCTCAAGTCAGTACCGAGCTTTAGAGTATGATTTCCAGGCCATAATTATTTGGTCTGTGAGACTGAAAACTGCTAAAAAACTGTTGAAAAAGTGGTAGTTCGAAGAATTCCCTAATTTTATATATTAAATACAGGGTTAGTACTAAAAATATTTCGAGTGCTGCTGACCTCTATTTGAACATTTAACAATAGCACCTGCGTAATTACACGAATAAAAAGTGTTTAAAAGACGGGTATATCAAGGGTATCCACCTTGTAACTGTAAAACTAATGAAAATACGTATTTATGCGAGGACAATGTAGTTCATTCTTATCTATGTTTAGATTTGTGTTTTGTATTCCTAATTAACAAACAATTAACGTAGAAATATAAAAGCATTTTGGATACGTTAATAATGCAATGATTAGCTTTACATCCAGTTACGTAAATGCTCAAATTTGCATATTCATACAGAGCTCATCGGTTTAAAGCAAGCCTTGCAACAATGTATCGAATTTCCCTCTAATCTAATGAGGAGTACCGACGCAACAGGATTTTCATGCCATAATTCGATTAAGCCTCGCGTTATTCCAAATTTGAGTGGCTCCTAACGATCGACAATGAGTCGATATCGGCCGCGCCTAAGGCGTATTGATTGCCGGGACAATATTACATTATTTTGGCATTATGATGAACATGGCACATGTGTTATCCCTCATCCTGGCGCCCATATTAATCATTTGAAAGCCAGTGCGGAGCGTATTAAACTCTTCATAGGCTATTGAACCGAACGAGCTGTCAATAGCAGAAATGTGCGGGGCGGACGCCTGTAGGAACACAAAAAATGAAGCTTGATGATCTGAAATTATCAATAAATCTTCGTAATAGCTTTATATGGACTTAGCCGAGATCGTTTATTGCGATTACAATGCGACGTCTCTGGATTTATACAGCGCATTCAACTAATCGGGGACAATTTAGAATTGCGCGCTCTGCTCGTAGTCCCTTTTTAAGCAAATAAAAATTAGAGGACTACAGGAGCGATAGATCAAGCCGCTTTTTGCAGATGTGGCTGCCACATTTGGAGCCTTCCAACAAAAATTTTAGATATCTCGTCCGACAGCAAATATCCTGGAAAACACCAGCTATTTAAAACCGACTAATTGCAATAATACTACCTCTGCTTGTACATGCATTTACTAATCTTAAACCTTGTGTAATAAGCAAATTTAATTGTCAGTTATGCAGATGAGTATGGCGCCTAGAATTTTAAAGGCTACTGCAATAATATTTTAAGTCTAAAATTTTTGCTTTCTTTAGTTGCTAGGTTGCTACAATGTAATTAATATCAGCATTGAAGAGGTTTTGAACTAATAGTGCGATATGGCACAGATATATGCCACTGAATATACCTAGGAATGCAATGTTTTGCATTTGGCATAACTGTCTTAAATACAAATGTGAATCAAATCTGCGGAAATGCAAGATTTTTTTTCAAAATATCTTGACCTTTCGTTGATAATTTATATAAAGTCACACAATATGGACAAGTTTGTGATAAAGAAAACGAAACGTGAAGATGATTGTGACGACAACGTAGAACAACGCTGGTATAACCTGTCCGCTTTTTGAAAAGAGCGTAAATAGTAAACTCATACGTCAAACTGACACCGACAAATCATTAAAATGCGTGAATAGTATATTACTCTACAATTTGAGAAAAGTTATGTTTTTCTGAACAAGTATGGCGTGTTTGAGTACGAGCGTCAGCGAGTACTTAAACGGCCATACGAGTTCAGAAAAACCACTTTTCTAAGGTGTTGAGTATGTAAAATATTAAATTTTTACATTACAAGTGACACTAACAGTCAAAACATAACCAAGATGAGCGTAACTCATTTCTATGCATTTACTAAAGCACAATAAGCAGCTGCAGTTGATATGCGTTTGGCAGTACTGAAGTGTGTTGTTGGTGACACTGTAAGTCTATGTCAAATTCGAGGTTAGCAGGTTAGGTTTTGCGTCAATCTATGTCAAAACTGACGCAAAACCTAACCTACTAACCTCGAATTTGACATAGACTTACAGTGTCACCAACATCACACTTCAGTATTGCCAAATGTAAAACGAATCGCCGTTGCAATGATAAAAGTACCACATCTATTATCGATTTTGAATGAAGAAATGTAATACATTTCCAAATGAAATGCAATAAAATCATTTTGAACCAAGGTATATTGTTACAATTGAGCACGACTATTGTAAGATTGACAATACTTATTAAACAATATTGCTATTTGAATCACTTAATCAATTTTAAAATATATTTGTTATTCGCAAATATTTTTTTATTTTCCATAATTATCGTAAGCTTCAGAACCTCTAAACATTTTGCATATTACGATTTATGCAGTTCAAAACTTTAAAATCGAGATTCTGATGAAGGCAAATTATGTATATGCAAAATTTGTATTGGTGTTGACGGCATATCCTTGATTAATCCAAATATCGTAGTAATGAGGTATTTAAATTTTGCCGCCTAGCTGGAATAGTTTCTGGGCCACCCGTTGTAGGGCGCTGAAACTTTTATACAAGTAGAGTTACTATAGTCTGTTTTTTTGTTTTATGATTCAGAGCAGGCTTTGCTTTTGCATTTTTGTAACAGTGTAGGTAGTTGGTTACAAAGAAAAAACACTAGTAATGTCAAAAATGTATTACAACTGTCAATGTGTTATCTTATAAGCACTATTATACATAATAAAAGCTACAATTTCTGAATCACTGACATTAAATAAGGTATTGCTTTATTTACGAAATTTTATTTAAACATGGTTGTTATCTAACTGTACAGAAACGTCATAAAATTTCTATGTTCTAATGTGAAAATATTTATTAAAAACTTGCTGATGATTTTTGTTTGCAAATCTGTGTTGTAGAAGTTATTATTTATACTAAACATATAAGAGAGATTAACTGTTTTTTCAACACTGCTAAAAATGCCACCGTTCATACACTTATAATAGTAGCTGTCATTATTGTCCGAACCCAACAGTAAGTCACACCCTGGTAAAAATCCTGATGTGCATCCTGCATGCAAAATAGTATATCTCTTTCCCTCTGCCTTAACATTAGATGGATTACTTTCCAAGTCTGTGTCGTGGATCTACCTATGCAGACTGGTCCATTGCGAAATAGCCAGTTTCATCCAAAAACCGGAACATACATTTTTCACTAAAATTTCGAAATTGTAAATATTTCTTTAAAGAAGTAATCTTCGTCGAAATTACATGATTCTTCTCGCAAACCAATTTTCTGCCACTCACATTGTATTTACATCCCATATTTTTTAATGTGTAGTATAATTTTGAACGAGTCCTGATATAATTTAGTTCCTCTCTTGCACATCGCAATAAACTATCCAAAGTAAAAAAATTCCAAAGTTTCTTAATATCCTCCCTGAAACTATAGTCCTCCCAAGTTAAAAATTCTTTTTCCTTTTTCATATTGTCATTCGGTTGTTGATGGATTGTAGAAATTTTATAATGGTTTAATAATTAATACTTACATCAAAGATTTGACCAACTCTTCCAATGGTGGCTGTTTTACTTAATTTACCATTGATATCTTTTATATTAGTAAAACAGCGTTTTATAGCTACTTTAGCTCTACTATTAATGCTGCTTTTTCGTGGCATTTTATTAAACGCTAATGAAGTGTCAACGTGACAATCTCGGGGACCTTGAGGTTAGGTATATTTTGTAACTAAACTATTGTACACTGCTAAAATAATATAAATGCAAGGCCTGCTCTGAATTATAAAGCAAAAAAACAGACTATAGATTGAGAGAGTAACGCGATTGGTATCGCCAATGTATTTGGCTCATAAATGGCGGTTTGTAACTTTAGCCACTTCCAAAGACGTGATTTCTCAACTTCCTGATTTTGCGCCGTCAAGTGATTGGCTAAATTTTGACATTTGACGTCGGACACTTGTCACTTCACTTTCAGTTATGTCAATTTGTTAACCTTCGGTTTTGGTTATCTTTTGAGCTCCGGTAAATCGTAAAATGCCAGGGTGTTGTGTGCCTTTTTGTAAAAATCGCAATAAATCTGGTTTTCGACTGTTTCAGTTACCACAAGGTGAAAAGAATGAACAAAAAGGCATAAATGGTTGGCGTTTATAAATAGAACTAATTTATCTTAAGGAGCTCGTATTTGTGAAGTAAGTCGATATATACGCACATATATTAGCAGATTACAACAGATTTTCAATTAATCTGAATCGTTAATTAATTGTTCTTCAATAACAGGCACATTTTGAAACAACCCAATTTGAATCCGACAGACAAGATGGAAGAAAACTTTTAAAATGGAATGCGTGGTTATGCACATTCAAATGTCCCGCCAATTTGTGGACCAACAATGGCCGACTTTCGCGTTACTCTCTCAATCTAGTAACTCTATATACAAGTACAGTAACTATATTAGCCACTGTATATACAAGTAAGTATAAGCTTACTGTGGGAGAAATCGCTCTATTAGTGGTTGCTTTGTGAAACAATCTTCATTTATTTATTTTAATTTTTGTTACCTAGTGATATGTAACTAGGTTACATGTATATATGGAGCAGTAAAATACCAATCACATAAAATATAGGTACATATATAATCAAAGTTAAATATAAATCAGTATTACAGTAATCACCTTATCAAAATCATAAGTAACTATTTACATCTCAAAGAAAGTCAGAAGGTGTAGAAATATTAGATGTTAGCTAACTAAAGATAATTAAAACTAATATAGAATAGGTGTACTCCCCTAGCTGTGTTACTTAGTTGAAACTTTCTACAACCTTTTTAAAAATCTTCTTTAAGATACTTCGCGACAACTTGTGTATTTTCTTAGTTAAAAATCTCCAGAAAAAATTCTAAATTCATTGATGTAACATCAGCACGCCAGAAATACCTATATAAAGTATGATCAAAAATTATTTTCATCTAGTCTAAAATAGTTCTTAATTTATGAATGCAACTGCGTTTATACTTAAATATAAAACTTGCCATTTTATTTTCAAGTGCCTTATAGTTGCATTCATAAATTGGAAACTATTCCAAAGCCATACTAGATGAAAATTATTCTTGATCATACTATATATCTTAGAATGAAGATTGAAATATCTGGACGAAATTAAAAACTAAGATGGTATGTTAATAAAAGTCAAAAGAGCGTTTGGTGCTCGGCTGGTCCTAGGGTCTAAATCCATCTCCACGGAAAGACAGAGAAACATTTTTGATATCTATTTAAAAAACTATTATATATATGAAACTTGGCAATTAACAGATCATTTTAAGAATTAATTGCTGGTCGCATAAGTTAATTTCTAACGAAGGCCAGCTAGAGTATCAAGCTTACTAGGATAGCAAATAAGGATTGGAAATGTACCATTTTGGAGGAGAACCAATAAACACAACTCATTTGTTATGGTCACATGTAAAGGATGAAGAAAGAACGCATACCTAGACAAATTATAAATTAGATTCCTTTAGAGAAACGAAAAGGGGGAAGACACAAGACAATGTTAGCAGAAAGCCTCCAATCAATCGACAGCGTTGGAGAATAAAGTGGGGACGGGAATCGGATGTCCATTCTCAAACTCAAACACATGAATTTGTACTGGACGTCTTTGCTGATTCCTGGTCGCCAATTTATATTACAACAAAGTTAATGCTAATAATAGAAAAATAAAATAATAATAATATTTACTGACATAGTACGGAAATATTGGCAAAATACCTAAGAATTGAATGTACAATGTTCATTCCATACGCCCGACTTTGAGAGTGAACACCCGGTATATTTCCGAGCAATGTTAAAAAATGTGTTTCCACAATGTTTCTTTGAGAAACAGTAAAGCCTTGTATATTACTTTCTAATCTAAGATTATTTGTAAAAGGCTATATTTCATCTTTAATAAAGATAAGAGAGATTTTTTCCTCTTTTAAATATTAGTGTGCACGCTACAAAAGCCTACATGAATCCTAAACACTATGTGGTCGTTGGCGGTACTCTACTTCTTAATTTAGATTTCGAAGATAATTTTTGCTTGTTTGGCCAGGTCCCAAGTGGTGTAGCTTGAACAAGCGTCCACGTTCGATCAGCAGAGTTAAGCAACGCTGTCTCTGGTCAGAACTTGGATGGGAGTTCCACGGCTGCACTTCTCGGCGCCTCGTGGTACGGCTATCACGGAAAAAAGTTGGTCCCGGCGGTCATACAACATCGTGACAGTCGTTAGTGGGGTTGGAAGTCCTCATAACTGCACAGCGACGCCTATAATTGGCCTAACGGCTGTTGGCTGAGTGAATAAAATAAAATAAAATAAAATAAAATAAATAAAATAAAGCTTTGCATAATTGCAATGACCACATTGTTATTGTAGAATGTTCTACTGCTAATACTCTTTAATGAACCAAGCAAATGGAAGGCGAAGACCAACGGAAGATGTATCTTACTTTAGTTTCAGTTGCTGCTATTGTTTAAATGGCGAACTGCTTCTTTCATATTTCTGATAATAAGCTTTTATAAAATAGAAAAGAATATTCTCAGAAATAACTCGTCATCTTAAAGTATTTTTCAAATAGAGACTACAATACTTTTACTTCTCACAAATATAAATGGTAAAAAATATGTTTCTTGCACTACATAATCAAAAGCCCTACTTTACTTCCTCAAAAGACGGACGAAAGTGCCACTTTTCACCGTGGTGGCCAATAAATTGCTGTTACCAGGTATGCTTCGTCCCCATTAGAAACTACTATTTTAATTTGCTTCTGAATTTAAAAATGTATAAGTCTTGGAAATATGAAATAAAAAGCAAATAAGTATGCAAAAATAAAACACAAAGAGGAAATACAAAAATATATAATATATTAAGCCTTATAAGAAATAGCAGTTACGCAGACATTTTTAAAAACTAAGTATAGTTCACTGATAAGTTAACAGCAATAAACAATATCTAAAACTTGAAACCATCAAGTATTTATTAGATTGGAAAAGTAATCATTACAACTCTTCATTGCTTCGAGTTATACTTAATCGAAGTTAAAAGGTGTTGTTTGTAGTGTTTAGTAGTTATTTTTGTGTCAAGGCGTAGGCAGGCGTTTATGGTTCGCAGCACACAAATTAGAGCAAAATACGTAGCTGCCGGCGCTAACAAAATAATCGAGTGTAGATTTGGTGTTATGGATTAGTGGATTGCTGCATCTATTTGGTTGACTTAGGATTTTCATGATATTTCGGAAGTGAAACACCCGTTAGTCGTCCGAAATCTAAGATCTGGAGAGGTTATCTTTATCTTCACGTGAGCTGACGTTTGGTCGAATTTACTTTTAGGTCTTTCATCCTTCATTTTTGAGTAACCCCCACGATCTAGACGTTATCTTTGAGGGACTTAAACATTTTCGAACGCATATTGGTGTTTACCGTCTGTTATGCCACACATGGCATTCGGAAATTGACTAATTGCAATTTTTACTCTTTCGTCGGAAATAGTCGACGAGTGAAAGCCAAAGGAAGTTTTGATTCCCTTTTGAGTACCCGGAGGCGCAATTACCACCCTTGCAGTTCCAACTGCGATTTAGAACCGCGTATGTTACCCCGAGGTTACTTATTGTAGATTTTAAATTTGTTCTGATGTCAAACACAGTAAACAACCATCTGTTATTTACAAATTTCATTAGATTGCACTTTTATAGACAGTAGATGACAGTGTGTTGTTTATCAAATTTTGTTTGCTGTGTGTATTTTCTGATTTTTACTGTAAGGTACTTTCTAATAGTCAAGAATAGTAAACCGGTAATTTCGCTAATATATGTGAGCCATGCGGCGATGAACTGTATCAGACCTGCATATGATTCCGTTCGAGGGGGCTTCGTAGTGCTGCGCGATACGAGAGTCGTGTCATTAAATAACCTTTTTTAGCGCCCGCCGATGCATATTTTATTTTGGGTCTTTTACTACTTCGCTAAATCGATTCAAAACGCCTTTATTTAGTCAAATAGTGTTTGCATAATCTGCATACACGACTTTGTTGTTATTTACATATTATTTACAATTTTAAACTTATTTAGTTAAACATGTAGGTCATTTGTTGCCCTTAAATTTATTGGAGTTGCTTTCCTAAAGCGTGGTAGTTTTAATTAAATCCGATACTGTCTTTAACCTAACTTTCAACCCAAAATCGTCGAGAAGGCAACACAATGTGTAACATCTGATTAATTTAAATTACTTTAACTTTCGTCCTTTCAAACTTGTTAATTACCTTTTTTAATGCCCTATTTTCACCTTTGCTTAACTATTTTCTTTTATGACCTTTGCTAATCGTTCTTTCTATTTTTCTCCTGAAGTAATAACCACTAACTTGACAGCACCCTTATCTATACCCTCAGTTTTATTCAACTGAGATTACTGTTTTACGTCTTTCAGCTCAGTGTAGTAGCGTAGTCCATTTCGTCAATCGTGTTTATATAATTTTTCATGCTTTCTTTGTTTTATTGGATATATTCGTTGTGCATTTGATTTTATTTCCGTTGCAGTTACAGATCTATAAGAATAGTTTAATTGTACGTTTAAACGTTCGCGAGCTAATTCATTCTATTTAAAGTTTATATTAGCAGTTGTTGCCCGGACGACCGGCAGGTTGGCTACACTAGTAATTGCATCTCGTAGCTAAAGTACAGCAACCTTAAATTCTGTTTTGGTGCATGATATTGATATAATAAAAAATGGCAATACATTGATTGCATTCTAAGAAACCTATAACGATTTGCAATACAGTGAAAGTGAAAGAAATATACTTTTATTCCAATCTGAAAGGCTTAGTAAAATGCTGTTACGGAAAACGATAATAAATGAATGGTCGATATGGAATACTGCGAGCTAGGATCGCCCATCCATTCTGGTTGATACAATGACTGACAGATGGTTGGATAATAATATATTCTTACCACTGACATGCCGTAGTGGTTAGGGATTGTTCAGTGTGCGTTATTTATAGCCGGAATAATAATTATATCGCGATATGGTATGCGGTGTGGCATTCTGAGCAATCGCTCCGTGTATGCGTTTTCCAGGCATTGTGTAATAAGAAGTAGCATGCATGCGATGAATACGGCTTCGCAGTGGCTGATGGCACTGCCACCAAATGGACACGAATTTTAGTAACTTACTAGTAATGCATTTTTAATTGCCACCTTTATTATGCTTGCGGGATAACGACGGCCATTTACAGTAACTACCGCTTCTTTATCGTAGTAAATGGCAGCATAATGCTACTATCTGCTTGATTTTCGTTGACAACTATCTTGCCCTAATGCTGTAAAACTTATCTCAAATTACCACTTTTATAACACATAATGCAGACACAGAAAGCTTCCAGCATTTATTACTTTATTGGTCCGCAAAGAAAAATAAATGTCATTAATTCTTTATTGCTGCTAAACATGTAATTAAATTTCATAAAATTCCATGCAATTTTTGAAAGCTTTTATTTTTGAGGTCGAGTTTTAAAAGGAAACTGTTATAGAAATGGATTTGAATACTGTTTACTTATCGACTTTTTTAAATAGAGTCGTAAACTTCTGTGCCTCATACATTTTGAAAACATACAAAAAATATACATTAAATAGCACATTTGGAAACAATTTGTGTAATGCAACTCAAAAATGTCAGCCCCCACGACGTTATGTCATTATGTGTGATCAGGATTGTAATTTTACAACGCCAACATTGCATGGCTTTACGTGCTTAGAACAATTTAAATCTGTATAAGGAAGAGAATTCCTGAATGATGCCTATTATGGAGGATGAGAAGTTAAATATTTAAGTTTTAACGTAGCCCCTAACAAGGGTTTAGATGTCATGGGACTTGGTGCCATTGTGTATTAGTTGCAGAGGAATTCAAAATATGCAACACCTGTTTTGGTAAATGAGTGTGATTAATTGTTAAAGCGGTCATTTTTTATTTGTTTTGCAATCTCTTCAACTGTTTAAAAGAAACATTTTAAAATATTATTGTGTAAAGTCTTTATGTGTACATAATATTGATTTAAATATAAAGTGCAAGCCACACCTGTGAGATGTGATCTAAAATTCATAAATCATGTGATTTGTATAATTAGTTCTCAATTCAGAAACGTTTTGATTTGGAAACTAGCAAATTTCTAATTAGAATACCAAATGCTTAGTTCTTCCGTTCTGTTTACATAAATACATTTTAATTTGATAACTTGCACAACTGATTGAATTGATTAAATCGCTCCTTGAAATTGTATATTAGATTTGCTGGTATTTAACTTAAAATATTACTTTTGTTGTTAAAACTATTAACACAGTTAACTATTTTCAATAAATCATTATTTGACGAATAACATTTAAACATTTGATTTATTTTTAATTTTGAGCTTCCTTTTATTTTATTAAATTAGAAAGCAAGCTAACTGTTGCTTCCGTCAAATTTGCCCACTGCTGCTCTTTTTATTTTGTCGATTCCATTGCTTTGTTTCGTATACATATTTTTACTTGTTTTTTCTTTTTCTCATATCTCCTTATGCCCTCAGCGAGCTCAAGAGAAAGATTATCATAAGATTTGAAAATCTTGACATTGAAATAATTTTTGTAATTATTGTTTAAATTACCATCATCCTAAAAAAATGCAATTTGCGCATGTGAAAGTGTAAGACTAATCGAAAGAGTCATTAAATATTCGTGGTATGCTATTGCTTAAAACGGTAGATAAAGTGAGCCTACAATTGTCATCACAACCTTTCAACTTAAATAAGATTGTATAGTTACAGTTTATCATTAAATGCCAGTATATAGCAAATAATAAAATTTCAAATATGGGATGCATTTGTATCTGCAGAAATCTTTTAGTTTTTTGACTCACTAATAGAGTTAGATTCGCCCAAAAGCCATCGTTAAATGGAATAATTAAACACTAGAATCATGATTATACATTATCAATTAGTCAAAGTTCAATCAAGTTTAAAAAAATTTTAAAAATAAAATAATTTTCAATTTGGAGTATAATGGTACTTAGTCAACTTGACTAAGAAGATAACAATTCAGATAGATATTTTATTTAACAGTTTAGACTGAAAATTATCTATCTCGATTGAAATATTTTCTGTAAAAAGTGTGCTGATTTTTAGGTATAAAGTTAACTTCAAGAATGACTTACTTTCAATATTAAGAAATATAACCAAATATTAAGTAAATTAATGTAAATTAAAACACAGTCTTCCTCATAACAATTAACAAATATTTTTTACACACGCTACATGTTTCGGTTTAGCTGTTAAACCATCTTCAGGCTAAAAGATAAAGCTTATAAAATACGGGGAAAGAAACAGAGAGCAAACACCTCACCTAATGTCAAAATCGGACAGTCAAATAAACAATCAAAATTAAAACAGACAACTTGACCAACATGTTCAATGAAATAAATTATTTGTTTATATACAACGGTCAGTCAAGGTGAGAACTTTAAAATACTTATCAAAGCCACAAAAAAACTGATAAATGGAATAAGTTAAGCAATTAATCAAATTTAAAATTTTAGATTGAGAAATATATAATTGCTACTGTTTGCAAACTCTGTGACCTCATTGAGGCAACGATCGTTTAACCGGGAGACAATTTCGAAGATTTCGTAAAAATTTAAATTATTGCCTTTAGGGCAGACGTGAAGAATTTTAACATTGGCGTCCCGGTCAAATTTATGATTATTCTCAATAATGTGAGAGGCAAAAGCCGATTTATTATAATCAAGATGTTGAATGTAATTTGGTTTTATTAAAGAAATGTGTTCAGACACTCGCTTTTTGAAGGATCTCCCAGTTTGGCCCACATAAAAAGAGTCGCAAGAACCACAATTTAAAAGATAAATCCCTGATTTGTTAAGGAGGGGAATAGGATCTTTGTTATGGACTAGGATAGTATTAAGGGAAAAGGGTGAGGAAAAGGAAATTGTAATATTGAAGCGTTTAAAAACGTTTTTTAGAGACTTGACAAAAGGGGAAATGTAAGGTAGTGAACGAAACGTGGTGAGCTCATTTTTGGTGTCAGAAGATCTAGTAGATAACAATTTGGTTTGAGTTAGTGAATGCTGTAACCGATGAAAGATAGGCATGATAAGGTTAAGTGAGTAACCGTTATTAACAGCAATTTGTTTTATGATATTGAGTTCATTAATGAAGTTGCTATTACTTAGAGGGGTCAGAAGCAAACGCCTAAAAAGGAACCTGAAGGAACTCAGTTTCTGAGATAAGGGATGGTGAGATGAGAAGGGAATGACAGAATCAGTTAAAGTGGGTTTCCGATAAATTTTAAATTCTAGTGAATGTGAGGCTATGTTACGGGAGATCAAGAGATCCAGGAATGGAATAGATAAATTAGTTTCAAGTTCATAGGTGAATTTGATGTTCGGATGAAGGGTGTTAAGCCACTGTAGATGGGTTAGGGCTAGCTCTGGAGGTCCCTCGAAAAGTACCAGGATATCTTCTACATATCTGCCCCAAAAGATAATGTTTTTTAAAGGTATCATTCTTGAAAATTGTAGATTCTAGATTGTCCATGAATATTTCGGCGAAGAGAGGGGAAAGATTAGAACCCATAGCCAGACCCGATAATTGGGAAAAGAAAGATTTATCAAACAGGAAGAAGTCTTGTTTTAAGCAAAGTTTAATTAAAGACAAAAGACATAAAACTTGATCATTAGATAAGTCGCTATTGACCAGACGTTGTTGAATGAGGGTAAAGCTAGCCCTAACCCATCTACAGTGGCTTAACACCCTTCATCCGAACATCAAATTCACCTATGAACTTGAAACTAATTTATCTATTCCATTCCTGGATCTCTTGATCTCCCGTAACATAGCCTCACATTCACTGGAGTTTAAAATTTATCGGAAACCCACTTTAACCGATTCTGTCATTCCCTTCTCATCTCACCATCCCTTATCTCAGAAACTGAGTTCCTTCATCGGTTACAGCATTCACTAACTCAAACCAAATTGTTATCTACTAGATCTTCTGACACCAAAAATGGGCTCACCACGTTTCGTTCACTACCTTACATTTCCCCTTTTGTCAATTCTCTAAAAAACGTTTTTAAACGCTTCAGTATTACAATTTCCTTTTCCTCACCCTTTTCCCTTAATACTATCCTAGTCCATAACAAAGATCCTATTCCCCTCCTTAACAAATCAGGGATTTATCTTTTAAATTGTGGTTCTTGCGACTCTTTTTATGTGGGCCAAACTGGGAGATCCTTCAAAAAGCGAGTGTCTGAACACATTTCTTTAATAAAACCAAATTACATTCAACATCTTAATTATAATAATTCGGCTTTTGCCTCTTACATTATTGAGAATAATCATAAATTTGACCGGGACGCCAATGTTAAAATTCTTCACGTCTGCCCTAAAGGCAATAATTTAAATTTTTACGAAATCTTCGAAATTGTCTCCCGGTTAAACGATCGTTGCCTCAATGAGGTCACAGAGTTTGCAAACAGTAGCAATTATATATTTCTCAATCTAAAATTTTAAATTTGATTAATTGCTTAACTTATTCCATTTATCAGTTTTTTTGTGGCTTTGATAAGTATTTTAAAGTTCTCACCTTGACTGACCGTTGTATATAAACAAATAATTTATTTCATTGAACATGTTGGTCAAGTTGTCTGTTTTAATTTTGATTGTTTATTTGACTGTCCGATTTTGACATTAGGTGAGGTGTTTGCTCTCTGTTTCTTTCCACGTATTTTATAAGCTTTATCTTTTAGCCTGAAGATGGTTTAACAGCTAAACCGAAACATGTAGCGTGTGTAAAAAATATATGTTAATTGTTATGAGGAAGACTGTGTTTTAATTTACATTAATTTACTTAATCACCTCATTGTGAGTATGGACCGAATCCTGATTTTTTTTTCAAATATTAAGTATTGAGACTAGAGAACGGTATTATTCGCATATCAAATAGATGTTTTCTGGGACATGTAGACATCGAATTTAATATTTTGCAACACATTTAAAATCAACAACTGGTGCTACTTTATGACCCTATAAAGATCAGAAACTAAACTGAGATAAAGTAATTTGCAGTTAATAAACTGATTTAGGGTAATTTACAATTGTGATTGATGAAGCCGGGTAGCCCAGTTGGGAAAGCGCTAGGCTTGCATTAAGCAAGTTCTCGGTTCGAATCCCGCGGGCGAAATTCCGCAGCCTTGGCGATTGGAATTGGGCTCGGTGAGATCATTCACAGTTAGGAATTATATTCGTTTTGCGCTACTCTGAGCCACAGACCTAAAAGATAGAGTAACAAGGTCTACACATCACCAAAACACACACAAGTCACACAATGGTTGCTCCGCAAGCACACAGGGCGCACTCCAACTTTGCATCCCGAATCCGGGGCAAGTTGAGTATTGTACCGCCAGACGCAAGCGTATAAAGCACCAGCTTCTACACCGACAATACATACATACATAGAATTTGAAAATACTTAACAAAAATATCCTATTCGGCGGATTCTGATGGATGCTCAAATTGTTTTATTTTTATGAAGATAATAATTCTAAAAGTGCCGAGATGAGAATTTCCCAACAGATTTTATAATTTTGTACTTAGCGGAATTGTTTGTAGCAGGAGACTTAATTCCAATTGTTTTCTATAAGAAAAAGTTTCAAATTGTTGCAATGGTCGTTTTCAAACTTAATGAGGTGTTTCATGAAGTGATTTAGAATACATAAATTCTGTCTAAACTGCTCTTTCTAGTAAATTGTAATTATTTGCCCTCGGAAGTTCTGAGGTGGTGGTGATCTCTTATTCTATAAATGTATTGATATATATCTACTCTCAGAGCCACAATTATAAACTCAGGATTCATTATCTTTCAGTATTCGGAAAAGCAAATATTTATAATTCTTTAGTAAACCTTCAACGTTTCTTAGCAGTTACCGTAGTTGATGAAAAACTTTTTTTTAACGTTTAGCATGTTAAATAATTCTGCACATGCCATGTTCTAAAAAAATTAGTTTTAGACAAGTGTGTGAAATTAAGTTTTAAGCTAACGACAATTCGTACTATGAATTAATCGTATAAAGTATCTGCTATATTTAACACATTTTCAAATGATAGGTCAAACTCAGTCCCGTCCTTACTATCTAAAATCTTTCAGGTAAACTTGAAAATATGTAGCGTACTTCACTATTAGTCAATGCTCTTCTTCCATAATAGCCGGTTCCACAAAGATTAAGATTTTTTATGGAAACACAGTTTTGGTCAAAAGCTTCTCACCGTTATCAAATTCAGCAACTGTTAGCTCATGTCCACCCTTCAATTCTTCACTCTTGGGAATTTTCGGAAAACGAGAGAAATAGTTCATACCATGGCTTTTCCTTTTTCTTAACCTCCATTAGATAACTCCCTTTTCTTCTTTTTTCTCACCTCCCATCACTTTGTAAAATATTTTTCCAAACTCTAGTTGAGCGAGCAAACACGAAAGCTACTTAACTGTCTTCTCTTTCAATACCACTTAATGGTGTGGAATCATTCCAAAAATGTTTTGAAATATTTTCTAATCCCAAATTATTCACCACTGTTGCTGCCAGTCGACTAACTGCAGGTTAGCATCTCAAAGCGAGATATTGTCAATTTATTGAGGAGCAAATTTTGCCTTGGTCTGGATGAATTCAACATAAAAATCTTAGAACAAATGCAGCAGCATATGCAAGTCGACTTCCGTCACAAAATATACTGGCTGCTATAAATAGATTAATGCCTAGTAAACGTTGGTAGATTTGAGTGGAATTATCAGGAAAGATGTATTTTATTCGTACTAAGAAACTATGAAAAAGATACAATTGTAACAATTTATGGAAACACTAATATTAATGTGTCGGCTCTTCTTTGTATCTTACACATTCAGATCATTACCATTATCCAGAAACTAAATAGTAACGTTCGTGGTCGAGTATTATCCTGCCTAAGTATGGGATTTATTAGTTCTTTAAGCTATGGTTCTACTGGTTCTAGCAAGGTATTGATCTACTTCTATGGCAGATCGCTCTCCACACCATCACACCTTGAGTGAGAGCCGTATGTCGCTGTACGAAAAACTGCAAATTTATTCTTTATCCAGGTCGTCCTCTGACCATTGTGCGACCAGCATGAGCTATTCGATATTCATTATTCCATTCCTCATTCCAATTCAATCCTTCGTTACATCATTCTAGTCATGCTGTTTTATGGCGTGGAGTTAGAGGTAGACAAAGCAATGGTCGGTATAATCTAAGCCCATAAGATCAAATTTTTAGCTACAGTTATCGTATGGAAATTTTTTGGTTAATGAAACCAGCTAAACTGCAGAATCTGGGGCAAATTCCCCTCATTTTACTTGCTTCCCTTTCTTCACGAGTAGTGGTGCATCTGGGAGGTCTAGGCCGTAAACGACCATCGTTCCTCATAATTTTCTATTCATCTTCGCTAACATAGAGAAAGTATAGCGAAACTGCGTCTCACACGATCGGCGATATCACGAATGGGTAATTCGGCTTCTAGCAGGACGATTATTCTACCACGTTCAAACTCAGTTAATTGATGAAAATTTGCACGTTATCGAGTCGAAGACATTTTTACACTCTACTAAGATTAATTAGGCCTTTAATAAGTGTGCTTTATAGTGACACGTAGGTAAGTAGGTAATGTCAAAAGAAAAAGCAAAAAAGTTAGATGTCATTGCCTATGGTAACTTGATGAATCTATTGTGTAATCGTTTTGTTAGTAGGAAGACAATACATCTTTCCTGAAAATCTCATACAAATCTACCAACGTTTAAGGGTGTTGATTTATTTATGGCGACTAGTATACATTGAGGGTGTTTTATAACGTACGGAGGAGACTAAAAGGGTAGCTACAGGGGACCAAAAAAGTTTATTTTCTTAAGAAACTTCTGACCAAAATCTAACACCAAGAAAATTACAGCAAGTTAAATAGTGATGGGCATAACCGGACGATTTTCATAACCGAATTATTTGCATTCGAATGATATTAATAACCGAATTATTATTTGAATAATCATGCCAATAAAGTCAGTCGGTTTGCCGGTTGGCGGTTCACCGTCATCTGCATCGACATCGGTTCACCGTCATCTGCATCGACATCGGTTCACCGTCATCTGCCTCGACATCGTAACTTGCAGATAGCAGAGGAACCAAAACATAATATGTACGGTCGGCGCCTTAGAAATCGGGACACGTAATATGTTCTTCTAGTCTTTGGAGTATTCTTGCTCCGGTTACTTCATTAATGTGAGATGGCATTTCATAATTGATAAACAATAAACAATCTGACGTAACAATTAAAACCATAATAACTGTAAAAACCCAGTTTATACAGTTAAAGAATACATGCAAAATATCGAGAGATCCAAAAAAATCTGTTCCCCAGCGGGCTGTGGAAATTCAACGTATGAATAATATGTTGGTGACACTGTACGTCAATGTCAAATTCGAGGTTAGAAAGTTAGGATTTGCGTCATTTTGTGTCAAAACTGACGGAAAACCTAACCTGATAACCTCGAATTTGACATTGACGTACAGTGTCACCAACATACTATTCATACGTTGAATTTCCACAGCCCGCTGAGGAACAGTTTTTTTTGGATCTCTCGATATATCATAATAGTGTGTAGTGCCCGATTTCTAAGGCGCCGACCGTACATTATGTGTTATGTATTGAAAATTAAGAGGTATTTATTAAGAAGTGTAGAAAGAAAGAAATATGCGGGACTGCTTGATAATCGTGGTAAAACGTTTATCTTTATCGATCGGGCGGTTTAAAGGCCCTTAGGAGATGTAAGCAAATAAAAAACTGTTTTATAGCTTGATGCGTTTGCAGTTTTTAGGCGTTCAGGTTTCAGGTCCCCAGAATTTGATATTTTTTATGATAGGAGGTAGTTACGCGATAACAAAATGGTGTTTTCAATACAACTTACTTTGTTTATGAGTTATGACGTATTTATATTTACAGAATTTTGAGCACTGCGTAGGTCGCTGAGATATGGCACGTAGTACCTTTGAATAGAGGTTTTATATTCAAAGCGTAGTACGTATCAGCATGAGGTTATTTTTCATTCAAATACTTGGAACGAAAACCCAGTTACATAGGTTATTTCAATAACGGGATAACCGGTTATTTTTCATTCGAATAAGCCCATCACTAAAGTTAAAGTTGAATAAATTAACGGGCATTCTTTACAAACTGATGTAGTAAGTAATTTACGTTTTAAGTTCAAGCCAGGGATATGTAAGAGTTAACTAAACAATTTTGAGCTAACAAACAATATAAAAAATATATAAAAAAATTATGGCTATTTAAATTTTTCCTTTAAATGCTTAGAAATTGGTTTTCACTGATGAAGAACTGGTGCCTATTTAATAATAACTAAAAAGCAAGTAGCAGTAGAAATTTTTTCTAAATGTTAATTAATTTTATCTTCATCGGTGTTGTTATAGACTATTAACTAAATTAATTTTAGCATCGTTAAGAGGTTCATTACCGCACTCAGTGCGGTAATGGATAGCTATTAACGAACTCAGTGAGGTAATGGATATTACCTCACTCTTTTTGTATAAAAAATACATTGAACCAAAATTTATTCATGAAGATAAAATATTGAGCAGTAGACGTTTGCTTATGGCACATGACGAAACTCGTTTGATTGTCCTAAAATTCGGCTCACCGCCTCATTTTGGCAATCAAACTCGTTTCGTTAAAATGCTCATAATAAAACTTGCATCGTTAATATCTACAAATGTCAACATTAAGATACATCAGTTATTAAGTGTTTACTTCAATTTAAATGACTAACAACAGTAACGAAGAATATTTATATATTATTATTATGTATGGAGCTGCTGAAGAAAACGCTGCACTTGCAAGACGTACCTATGTATTCGGAAAGATTTTCAGACCGTCAAATGCCTTCCTACTTTTCTTTGAGTAGTCTAACGTGGAGAGAGACTGGAAATTTACAACCTAAGAAAGGTTATAGTGGCGGCAGACCAAATCAACATGGGGTGAATGTAGAGGATGAACAGAATGCTGATCCAACTACAAGTAAACGTCAAATTTTCCATCAAGTTAGAGTTTTTCTATCCTTTGTTGGGTGCACATTGAGCAGCAATGGTTTGTACTCCTATCATATGCAAAAGCTGCAAGGACGTCCTAGGGCTTATCCGCTGCGGCAGTAGTTTTGCGAATGGCTGCTAAATCAGACTAATAGGGGAGCAGAATTTACAAAATAAATACTGTTTTACTAGGAATGGGCTGATCAAAATCCGAACGCGATTCGCCAGAGTAGCTTTCAGCAGTGTTTCAGTTACAATCTGTGAGCCTTTATTTTGAAGTACCAGCACGCCTTAATGGCCATTCTTATTTGCAGTTTTACAAGAAGTTGTGCCAGAGCTAGCCCAGTCAAATGTTACATCGGAACTTACATTAAATGGGGTATTAATAATTTTTGGAGGGGTGTTTCGGACCATTACTAGGACTACAAATCCAGATTTGCAACCCTCAGAAACCTGTGCTCGCTGAATGGCGGTCGAAAAACAGCGACTTTTTCGGACTTTTTTCGTTTTTTTGACAAGATCTCCTAAACTATGCTTTTATTGGAAAAAATCTTTCACATCTTTTTTAAAGTAAATTAAATTTTCTACAAAGTAAGATCAAAATAGTTTTTGTGAGTTGTATAGTTAACGAGATACGGCTTTTCAAAGCTTTAATTTTTTTCCAAAAAGTGAAAATTTTAAGTTTTCTTCATGTTTCGAGTTGGGATACCGGCAAAATGACACTTTCTATAGAAAAGTCAAAAGCATAAAAGTTGTAGGGAATTAATAAGCTTTAGTTTGAGCTAAGGCTGGTCCTTGTATCCCAGATAGTCTCGTCAGAAATGACAAAAAACGACAACATGAAAAAAAGCTTTTTTTAGTTGAAAGATTGAGTATTATAACCAAAATTACAGTCTGTGGCTGATGGGATTTTGCCAGAAAAAATATTTAAGCAGAATATTTTATAAAAATGTATTTACATTTTAACTAACAGGTACATTTAAACCAACATTTGTGAGGTTCCGGGTATGGGATGGTATGGCATCTGGGGGACCTGGGACAGTGAAGCCGAGGGAGGGGAGATGTCTTCATCCTCACTTGAAGAACTGTCATCCTGGGGTGTGGGCACATTGCGGCAGGATTTCACCCTGCAGAAAGTACACTAAACTGAGCATTTCAGCCCAGCTTTGCGGCAGCTGCATCCCCCAGCGCAGCCCATCTTGCACTTGCACGAGATCAGTTGCAGGAGGGTTTGAGGTGCTGATTCAACTTCCATTATGATTGGAGTAAGCCCCAACTCGTCCAACTTCCACCCCCAATCCGTGGGATTTTTCTCCACCCCCAACCACTTTTGTATCTGCGAAAGAATAAAATGAAAATTCGTTATGTATCATATTTCAAAGCACACACATGGTGTACAATGAGAGTGTGTAAGTGAACAACGAAATTTAAAAAAATAATGATAGAAAATATACATAGTCCTACCTGGTGATACACACGATAAGCATGATGTTTTGCAGCATCTGTGGTTGGTGGCAAACGGGCGAGGTTGAGTTTGGCTGTAGCTGCTGACCTGACGAACTGGAGGTATCTCAGGTCATTGAGTGTGGTGTCAGTCTCGCCTCCATATACTGCGACGAGGCACTTCTCCCCAGCTGCAACTATTTCATCGTGACTCACATCTGGGCGGAGAAAGACTTCTGCTTGCCTGAATAGTGCTGGGTTCTTGAAGAAGGTGTTGACAAATTTGGTTTTCCCCTGCCAGAAAGGGATAGAGGTCGTGTCGCACCCGCTAAATGCGTGAAGAAACATAATTACCCCAGGAGAGTAATTAGAGGTTC